>RJWH01006661.1:0-36624 GCA_004363575.1 Solenodon paradoxus
CTCACACGTCTTTAATTTCCACCAACTAGAAGTTCTGCTGACCTGTTTACGGGCATTGACCACTCTGGAAGGAGAAAGAGGAACATGAGCACTAAATTCTCAGAGGATCATGGCAACTGGGTTTGGGGAACAAAATATTGAACTATAATTCAAAATATCTTCCACTGAAACTTTTCTGCTTGCTTGTTCAAGCCTCTCCTTTTCTGAACCTCAGTTTTCTCACCTAAAATTATTGACTTCGAAACGTCTTGTAGTGCTGTGTCTTTTCAAGACCATGAAATATAAAGAATGGAATAAATGCTTTAATTTAACAAATTGTAGAGTAATTCAGTTAAATTTGATATTGTTCTGGAGAAACTACCCAAGATAGAGATATTATCTCTCTCCTTGAGCACTAAGCCTGTAGGTGGATAAGATTCATGACATTCAAGTTATCACAGTCATACTCACAGTGAAAAATCAAACAACAAAACCACAGACTCTGAATTTCTTGCTTTGCTATCATGACTAGGTGTCATTTGTCCTCATAGTCACAAGATGGCTGCTGTGCCTCCAGGGATCAAAAGCTGGAAAGAAATTAAAATCAAACAAACCAACCCGAATTTTTGCAAGACTTTCATTTTATTTAGGAAGAGAGACCTTCTCAGCAGATGTCCATTTCATTATCATTGGACACAATTGTCTTATTTGGCGCCTGCCAACCCAGAACTGGAAATAAAAATTAAAAATTGGCTTCCCTACCTCCATCAAGAGGAAAGCAAGTGGGGAGATGAATAAGAATGGAAAATGGAAATTGAATGAGTTGCCCTACAGCATCTGTTACCAGTGAGTGTTTAAAGTCTTCATATGAAATTGTTCTAAAAAGAAAAAGAAACACACACACACATAAACAAAAGTAAACAAATATTATAAAGAAACCTAAAAGTAGGAGTTCAATGACAAGCAAGAACATTAAAACAGCACCCCCAGAAAACATGGGATTTGCCAGAAGATAAACTCTTAAAGCAATGCCTGTTTTTTTAACTGCTAGCTCTGAAGTTTTGGGAAACCTGGATTTCAAGTTTTCTCAGTTCTAAAAAGGCATAATAATATCAATCTTTGAAAATGAGTGGCTTTGAGAGGAGCCTTTGCTCCTCGGCAGGATGCGCCATGCTCACACATGCTCAGCAGTGCATTGGGAAGATATGTGACCCAGACTCGAAACCCCATCATCACTCACCTCTAAGGACCAGGTCACATCAGGAGATGCTCCCCAATCTCCTGAGGCCCATCTGACGTGCAAACCTCAGTGGTCTTCAGTGTGTCAGGGGAGTCATGATACAGAAGGTCTCGCACACACAGTGCTGATTCGATGGCGTGAATGCCCCCCGAGCAGATACAAAGGTTTGGGTCCACACCTTTTCCGCAGGCATCTGAAACCAACGTGTCCGGACACCTGCCCAGCCTCCCCCTCTTCCCCATCTGTGCCGCATCCCTGGCCAGCTGAGACAGGCTCTGTGCCTCTCCTCTGTTCAGCAGCCCTGTCCTTCTTCCACCCATAATCGCCCCCACAGTCAGGTCAGTCTTTTATGTCTCTGATGAAGATCCTCTATGACTTCCTCCTTCATCTACAATCCAGAATCTTCCCAGCCCTCCCAGGGCCTAAACCTCAACTCAGTCCTGTTTCTAATGACCCTACTTGCTGTGGACTCTCTTTCCAGTGCTCTAGCAAACCCAGCAAATGCTTATCCTAGAGACATGGGTGGCCTTGCAGTTCCTGGTATTTGCATGACTTTCTTCCTTAATCCAGGTCTCTGCTCGAATCTTCCTTCCTCAGATAGAGCTTCAGCACCTGCGTGCCACCGGCCGTTATGCCAGGACCTGTCAATCTGCAGGTGTTTTCCTTGCCACAAGGTCAGGTTCATGAAGACAGCAGGTTGGCGTCTTGTATTCAGTGTGTTTCCCAGCACGAGTGGCTCCAGGCACCTCCTATCCACTCAGGAAGCATTTACTAAAGACAAAATACATGCATAAATAAAGGGATGAATGAATAGCTCCAGATGCAGTTCCCAGTTTCCATGCCCTTTTCTACCTGCTGACTCCATTGATCTCGCCCGACCCCAGCGATGTGGCATGCCGACGGCTCGGTGTGTGTAGTATTACCGTGAGCACCGCTCCGCCTCTGCTACCTCCATGGATTCTTGCAGAAGACCTAGAGCCTGTCTGGTCAGCAAAGTGGGCAGATGCTGGGGCTGAAGGTCCGAGCTGGGCCCCAGCTGTTTCCTAAGTGCCCCTCCGTTGTCGGATGAGCTGCATACACTGACAATGCTCTGATTACAGGTGGTCCTGTCTCCGCCTCCCACCACTTAGGAGTCAGCATCTTCTTGCAGCACCATTCGTCCTCATGGTCTTATTCGCTGAAAGTGAATGTAAGTGAGACGTTTCCTCACAACTTTCCAGCTCATGCTGTGAATTCTGCACCCCGTGAGAGAGCCGGGAAGGAAGAGTGGTGGGTCGTCTCTCCTGCCCTTGAAGGATTCAGTTCAATCATGTTAGTTACAGATTGTTTCTTGACCTTCCTCTGTAGCTGCTCCGAATCCCTCTGCAAACTCCCCTCTTCATTGAAGGTGACCTTCATGAATCAAGGCTGCTCACCTCAAAACTATGTCCTTTTTTCAGTAAGTCCAAAAGTTTGCTGCTGAAAGAATTGATCTTATTGACAATCACAGAGATGTCTGAAGAAATATAAAATTGTTTAAGGACAAATCATCTTATTCTCTGGTCGCTCTTTGGGTTCAGAAGCAACAATAGCTAGCAGAGTCCAGAAGGGACTTGACAAGTTTTTTGATACTCCTTGGCCGAAGTCCATCCCCCATAACACCCATCACAGAGAAAGAGCAGGTCCTGAGCATTAGCGCAGATTCTGGATAAGCCCTGCCCAACGGCTTGCTGCGCTGAGTCCTCAGGCCCCTTCCTCCTTGTGCATTGTCAGTTAGGGCGCACCATTCTTTCTGAGAGAATGAATGTGTCCAGGAACCTCATACACACTTAACAGAAGGAGGCTTCTGGATAACGCCACCAGGCAGGCAGCATCACCAGCGTTGCAGATGATGCTCACGGTGACTCACCCACTCCCCGGGCCCCACGGTGACTCTCAGATTAGGTTTCTGGGACACACAATGCGGAAGCCCAGGTGTAGGGAGGCACGAGGACACGACCCAGGTCCAGCATGAGAGTGGGCTTGGCGGCCGGCCAGCACTGAGCACGGACCTGGAAGGCACAGGTGGACGTTCTGGGAGGACAACTGCCCGCCTGCACTGACTGTCCCCAGGATGTCCTGCTCTGGAATTCTGCTGTCCCTGCCTCCTTGACTGATCTTCGTCTTGCCCACTGGGCTGCCCCTGCCCACTCACCACCCTCCCTCTATTGTGTCCCCTTAAAAGAGCCCCCTGCTTGCTGACTGTGCGGTAGCTTTCCAGAAACGTCCCTGACTGGCTGTATCGGGGATGCAGCGGTGTGCCCAGTCGACTGTCCTCAGGACCCCATCATGAGTGCAGTGAAGGCCGTGTCCAGGCTGCTGTGCCTTCTCGAGATTTCCTGGGACGATCTGTCAGAGTGGGAGCACCTGCGTGATGCCAGTCCTCACGCCACTCAGTAGGGACACTGTCTAATCAGCCGGCCTTCCCCTGGAGGGGTAGGACGCCGTCTAAAGGCTGCCTGGAGATTTTTGTCTGGAAAAAGTTGGTGGACACCACAAAATCACTCCCAGGTAGGAGCAATTCCTTCTAACCATGTGCTGTGGATCAAGAGAAAATTGTCAAGCCTACACTCTGTTGGCAAAGTGTTTTGTCTTCATCAAGCTCTAGTTTTATTGCCCTTGAATTTAAACTTCAGTAAAACAAATGTCCTTCTAAATTCCTATTTTGTCCATCAGATCGTGTCAGGGAACTCAGATTGAATCGTGCCATCTTAGTGCTGCGTGAGTTGGGGAAAAGTCTGCATTTCACGATGAAAGCAGAACCGGGACACTGATGTCCCCATCGCCGTGGTACTGATGCAGCGAAGCAGGCGCCTTTCTCCAGAGCAGGCGTGCTCTTCATGAATGCAGCTAGCAGTCCCAGCCCATCTGAAGCAGGTAGATCTGGCAGATGGGACCCCAGGAGTAAGAAAACACATCTAGAGTGTCGGCAAGCTGGGGGATGCTCACCACCCAAGTTATTTTGGGGGAGTTCAGCAGATTTCTTCTTTCCATAATAAGTAAATTTTCTCCTCAGAATTTTAAATTAACTGGTTTTTTTCCCCAACAAAATAAAGTTACTCCACAGCAAATGTCTGTTAACGCTTTAGCATCGGTGGCTTCTGTGCAAGGACCTCACACAGAGAGCGAGCTGCAGACCCTGGCTGATATTCCAAGGATATTACTATAATCGTCTTACCACTTAAAAATTGCCTGACTGGTGAAAGGAGGGAAAAAGTGTCTAAGTTCTGTCCCCTAAATACACGAGCAACACTGTCAAGGGGAAAATCAACCTGCTGCCTTCTGCGGATGTCACTGCCCTCACTGCCCGGGAAGACACGCCTTCAGGGTAGGCTAGTGTGGGTTTATGTCCTGGAAGGGAAGAGGTAGTTTGGCCTGAGGTGTGGGAAGCCGAGGAAATGTTGGCAGAGGCCTGGCAATGAGAAATTCCGATTTTTCCCTGAGCTGTCCCCCCAGATCTGTGATCCGGGCTCTGGCCTGCCCATCGACCACACCCGGCCCTCAGTTTTCGTCTGTAGAGTGGGTACATGGATGACCTTATGGTTTTCGTTAGATCAGATGAAGCAGATGTAATGTCCAGCGAGAAAGAGCATCTCATCCAGTCACCCCTCCTTACTTAAGGCCTCTTCCCTTGTCCTTATCACAGAGGAGATGGCACTGTCACCTCCCTGGTGGGGGCCGTGGTGGGGAGAGGTGTCCAGCCTCCCCTTTGCTCCTCTTTTTCCTGCCTTCGGCCACAGCTCAGCTGAATCGGTCCTGCTCTGGGCGTAGCCCCGGGGTCATCGTTCTCCTGGGGGCTGTTGGAGCAGAAGCGGGTTTTCTCCGAGTTTCCTCCCCAGACTCACGTCCCCCTGCTTCCACCCCAGGGCCTGCAGTCGTGTTCAGGAGCTTGGAGACTGAGGACGGTTCCAAAGCAGAGTGCTGTGTGTACACTTAGACGATCTAAGACGAATTGCGTAAAACCGTGTAACATTCGGGTGTGTCACTGACCACAGTTGTTCAGTCAGAGATGGGCTTGGTGCTTGGAAGACATTCTCTCGGCAACTACGAGAGAACCGTTGGTCGAGATGGGAGCTGCCCGCTCCTCCAGGGAGCAGCGGTCATGCAGGGGCTTCCCTCGGCGGCAGGACACAGAGGAGTGGGGAGAAGAAAGCAGGTCCTGGGGGGGCCACGCACCTCACCTGAGACCAGGAGCAGCTGGAGGAACCACAGGGAGCCCCATTCAGCTCCCCTTTGCCGAGGTCGCTCTTCGCCCGGGACTCTGCCTTTGGGCCAGCTCTGCCCCTAACGAGGGGAGCGCGTCCCCCCTGGGCCCCGCAGTTCACAATGCCCCAAACACCCCAGGAACTGCAACTCCTCCCGGGTCCTCCCATCGCGGGTCCCTGGGGAAGGGCACCCCTGCCTCTTCTGCTGCGGCAGGTGCTGGGGTGCGGGTGCCGCGTCCTAGCAGAGGAGGCAGGGAGGAGGCTCCAGAGCTTTTGCAGATGCTAATGGCACATGTCGGCATTGCCATTGTGAATCCTGCAGACGTCCTAGCCAGTTCCATTGTCCTGTAGTCCTGCGACAAATGAGAGTATCGCCGCTGCGCACAACTTGCAATGAGGTAGAGGTGTCTTCCTGAGGACCGAGAACCCGTGGCCATGCCGGCTCCAGTTCAATGGCTGCATTGAACTGACGGGGCCTGGGGAGGAGAGGACCACTTTCTTCCGACCAGGCGACATGCACTAATGAACCGAACTCTAGGTGTTCCTGAATGCAAACCTAATGCCGGAAGCTCCCGCTCACCCAGCAGCTCCACACTGACCATCCCGTATCTCTCGAGAGTCCAGGTGCTGTGCAGTCACTGCCTGACAGGGCTCTGGGCCCCACGGTTTGTCAGAGCTGTGCTCAGTGCTCCACTTTCCACTCCATTACAGCAAAACAGGTAAGAAGTCTTCAGCGTGGTTAAGGGAACACTGCATGGTGGCATCATGAGAGTACAGTACCCCAATCGCCTTGGAAAAATAAGTAAAACAGCCATCAGATTGGTTTTCACACTGCAAACCCCCAAATCTGGGGCTCCTGGCATCTGTGCCTCCCCTTTCCCTCTCCCCCGGGGCGCAAGCTCAGCTTCGGCGCTTCCAGAAGCCACTGGAGCATGCATTTTTCAGTGTTCCAAGCAGCTCATCTTCCGGCAGCAGCTCCCATCACAGCCCTAACCGAGAGCTCTTGCTCACTGCTTGAGTGCACCTGCTGGCTGGGGGTCCCGCACGCCCCTAAAGTTCTGGCCATGTCCTGTTTTCATGTGTCCCGCATGAGTGGGGCTCAGAGACCACATGGCCACACTGAGACAGGCACATGCTTGGAGGCAAAAAGAAAGCCAGATCCTCACAGTCATCAGCACCTCAGTCAAAGAAAAATCTGGTCCCATGGCTGAGTCACACATATGTCATCAGTCTGAGACTGCAGCTAATGCGGGCTATCCTGCACTCCTTTCTGATCTCCGGAGAGATGAACCCAGCTCCAGTTTGCAATGTGCTGGTTCTGGAAAAGAGACAATTCTGGGTGGGGACAGGAGTGCAGATGTGCTGTGAGCAGCCGGTCCTCCTCTGCGGTTAGGAGAGATATGTGTGCGTTACGTCCTCTGACTGTGCTGGAGCACAGGCACGGAGGACTCTCTAGCACAGGACGGGGGGAATGCAGAGGGTGTGGGCGTGAAGACAAGATCAGGGATGTTGAGGTATCTTACTGGGGAAAGCTTTGTAGGGATGGGAAGAATTCTTTTGGGTTTATGTATTTTTAGAGGTCAGTTAGGGATCTGGAGACTAATAATCTGATTCTTCTTGGAACTCCAAGGGTACTTGCCAGAAAGCATAGGTCAGGAAGCCCCTTCACTTAAAAGGAAAAGAATAAACGAGAAAGCATGCTGGGTCTCAGCAGGATGGGGTATTTAGGGGCTGGTGGTATGTGTCCAGCATCCTTCATTCTCAAATAACGTGACAGCAGGAACATGATTGAAATGTCCTCATCCCCATGGTAATAGCTTCCAAGGAACCTCTGTGGTGAGACTCTGGCCTTTGAAGAATAACCCATTTTATGGGCAGGAGACAGCAGCAGGGCCTCATTCTTTGAGTCAAACACAGTCGAAAATCATTTCTATAACAGATCTCACTCCAATGCAGCGCACTTCTAAAGCAGCGTGAGGTAATATTGTGGAAGATGGGAGCTGACATGGCTATTTTCTCCTAGCACATTCTGTATGATGTTTATGCCTCGACTGGTATCTTTGTCTGGAAGAACCACATGACACCAAGCACCATGCAAAGACAGGCAAGGCACTGATGTCCCCATGATGACTAAACATTGAAATGAAGACACACTAAATGATTCTGCAAAACAAAGCAGTGGGATATCAGTTAATTATTTTCAATAAGTAAGCAGACTATGTCTACTAAAAGCCTTGCTGCATCAAGAATTCACTTTTCTTACTATTTTCAGTCAATGAGCTCTCTAAATTCTCGTAGAATGTGATGTGGATCAGCAGACAGGTCTGCTCCATGCGGTCACTCAGGACCTGGAACTGGAAGGGTCTCCTATGTCTACACTGAGAGTGGACAGTTCCTTGGGCCACTCCTACAGGGACAGAGAGGCTTACCCTTCAACTCTTTGTTCGACCTCAGTATAATGAAAGGAAACATTCAAAGAACAAAAGCAGATATGACAGAGCTTAGAGTTGCAAATAGAAAACTATTTTATTGTGTAACTCTACTTTCCATAAAATAATAATTTACAAACATGGGATTAGTGGTTTATCGCACCTAATCCAGTACTAGAATCTAAGGTTTTTCAGAGCAAAGATAATGACTGCCTTGTGCATTCTAGTTTCCCCAGGGCTGGACACACAAACAGTATATCCCATATATTATCAATTCATTTTCTGTCATCTGCTAGGATGCTATATTTGGTAGCACTTACTATTATTGTGAATAAACTCTTCTCTATACAGTCAGATGTCTCTGAGTACTTACATACCTCACTGGAAATTTCAGAGATATATGTCACTTCCTCTCTATTTCCTCTTACATCATTATCAATATGGTGGACAGATTGAGTCACAAGATAAGTCTCTTTGCTCGTGTCCATTTCTTGAACTCTCCTGGCGAGGCAGGGCCATGGGATTCATTTTGGCTGATATTTCATAGAAATAGCATGTGTCGCTTCTGTAGCAAGGGGTTGAAGGGTCAGCCTCTCTGTCCCTATAGGAGTGGCCAAGGAGCTGTACATTCTCAGTGGTGTAGACACAGGAGACCCTTCCAGTTCCAGGTCCTGAGTGACCTCGTGGAGCAGACCCATTTGTCAATTCACAGGAGACATTTCGTGTAAACCCCAAATCTTTGTTGTTGTTGTATGAATCTACTGCGATGTTGAAATAATGTTACCTCAATATGATACATCCTCTTCTGACTAACATGGGCCCCAAACAATCCATTTTCCTTCCCAAAGTCCCTTGTCAAATCTATTTCAAAAAATTTTAGAGCCTCCATTTGACTCTTAAGCTCTGAATATAAGGTCCTTATTGAAGCCTGTGAGTTATTTCAGTAACTAAATCAAAGTATAGGTTCAGCCTCATCCCTTGCACACTACATGATTCATTCACTTTAGCTAACGGATTCATTCATTCCATCAAAAATGTCTATTTTCCTATTTTTCTTTAGGGAATGAGGAAGCCAGGGCTAAACAGAACATCAGGTACCTAAATGGTGTAGAGCTTACATCCAAGGGTGTTAATGTCCAGTGAAGCATTCAGCCATGATGGACGTATTTTATGACACATTTTATGACATCACAGTCACTAAGTATGTGCTCTGGAGCACAAGAACGATCACTGCTGTGACGGAGGATTAGGATTTACAGTTGTAGTTAACGTTAATTAATGTAAATGTCAGTCCAGATTGACAGGTTCGACTCCTGTTGAGACTGCATTGGGCAGGACCATTCTTCAGGGGGGACACAGATGCTCAATCAAACAATAAAGAAGGTAAAACTCTCTGATTCTATCAGCGCTATAAATGGATATAAGTAGCCATAGGGGGCACATTGCTGAGTGCCTCGCCGGCGGAGGAGGCCCTCTGCTGTGCCTCTCCGTGGTGGACAAGAGAGTTTGCTCATGAAGCCACCAGAGATAAGAGTATCCACACTGAGGGACGGTGCAAAGCAGAAGTGAATCTGGGATAGTAGAGCGTGAGGGCGAATGACAGTGCCGCTGAGCACATGCGCCAAGGGGAGCAGCACTAAATGAGGTCACACTTGGAGACGTGGGCAGCCCCTGGCCGGGAGTGGACACGCACGAGTCCACTTGTTACTCTTCAACGTCTACAACAAGTTTTCGCCCTCAGACTGTGTGAACACTGTTTTCTGGAGAACCTCACCTCTCCTTGTGGTACCAAAATAGTCACCCCCTTACAAGGAAACTTCTCATCCAGAATAAAGCAAAGGGACCTCTTTTTTATCAAAGTTGGAGGTCTTGATTTCTGCAATACTCTGCAGCAGATTTTACAGACTTTATATTTATTGTCATCTTATGTAATTTAGGGTTTTTTCATTTGTCTTGTATTTGCAGATTTTATAAATTCATGACTGTTCTCACAAACAAATCTCAGCACCTTAAGACTGAAACCCTGTTGTTAATGGGTTCTGCTAAGTGTCTGATGAGACACACGGCACACAGGCCCTGGGCGAGCTGGCGGTTGACGGAAATCTGGTGCCGTTCAAATACATATTCTTCTTTTTAAAAGAAAGGTGCAGGCAGGAATGAAAGTGAGTATAGTCAGGCAGGATGAGAGAGGAGGAAGAAGTATTGATTTATTTTGCTTTGTTTTTCTCAGTTTTTCCCCCATCCTGGGTCACAAACTCAGGTCCTTGGGAAGAATCCATGCATTCTCATATGACTGTTACTTTAAGTTCACTTGGGGCACACATTTATTTTAATTATTCTTAGAAATGAACAAGAGGTGGAATTCCTTTGATAGATGGTGAGAAGCATGAAGAAAAGGATTCATTTTTAAACCCTCAGCACCTGGGACAAAAGAGATCCTAATATATGTAGAGTAGCATATTTAAGCCATTATGTCTCTAAAATATATTGCAAAACAGGCACATTTTGACTTAAAATTATTGAATTACAGTGGAGAGGTGGCTTTCATTTAAAAACACTGGCACCACCTAGAACAAGAATTCTATCATCTTGTAGAAATTCTCAGTAGTACCCTGTTTATCTCCACCTTACAGATGCAGCACTTTCTCTTCCTCTGCAGATCTTCACAGATCCAAACCCCCACACTGTCTAGTGCACCAACCCAGTATAATTCCTTTTAGACCAGAAATTTCATAAAAAAAAAAACTTGGTGGTGTACAGGCTTAAGAATATCTTTCAAAAGAAGTCATAATGTCTTTCATTTCCAAAGATTTTCTTAGACAGTTCCTGTGATCTGATCATTCCATCACTCATATCGTTAGAAGCAGAAAGAAAACGGCAGAGGGAGATGACGGAATGGCTATTAGACTACACACCACATCAAGAACACGTATCCAAACAGTAAACAATAGTCTGTCCAAGACAAAGCTCAGAGAACTGATGACCGATGCTGTGGCTAACTGGAGGAGCAGGGGCCAAGTTAGCCCATGTGGCCATATTTTGGTGAGTTATGTCGTTGGCGTCAGTTAAAGGGCATCGAGGAGAACTGAAGTGTGGCTGAGCCACAGGTAAGTGCTGGAGCAGTATCTCTGGCAGAGGGCTGGTTATTGGGCATTCTGGCATTGGCATGATTAAAACGACATGTGCTTTAGGCAGGATATTTAGAGGGGGGCCTACACGGGTTCCAAATTTTATTTTTGCCTAAGGTGCTCAGATCACTCACAGCGGCCCTGACCATTAATATGAAGTCCAGCCGGACCACACACCATTACTACGCAATCGTCATGGGCATCACATCGCACTTAGTGGTTGCTGCTCTGGCTGCTCTGCTCCTGCTCAGATTGCTCTGTCTCCTCCTCTCCCTGTAGCTGGCAGCACATAACCCTGTCCAGTGTTTGCTATCCCAATGTGCCACTTTGTCTCACAGAAATATGGTCAGCCTGATGACCAGGTGTTATCGACCATAGAAGATTGCTTCAGAGAGCAGGATGAGGATGCTTTGGGATGAGCAGTGCCAGTAGTGTTCCTCTGGTGCAAGACACCACCCCCAATGTGCATGCACATGCACAGGAAGGGTCCAGAGACAGAGAGCAGGCAGCACTTTCCACACTTGTTTAACAAGAAAAGGGTATATTTTCTTGTTACATGTGTGCTATATGTTTCTTGAAGAGGACATCATATCTCTGGCACCTTGGGCAGCTTGAAATCCTGTTTCTTTGATGAGTTCATATGACAGATAAGTGTGCATTGCTTTCATCTGTACATAATAAAGCTGAAGCCTGCATCATTGGGAAAAAGAGGTTTTCAGGGAGGTTGGGAGACAGGAAGCTGACCCTGCCCCATTCACAGTGACCTGATGTGTCTCTAAGGAGAAAAGGATGTGGACTCCTGGAGGAAGGTGCTGGTTGGTGAAAAACTCTCACTCTCCTACCCTCCCCAGTGAATGGGTCCATCTGCCCACTCAGTTCCTCTGCCTCCAGGTAGAAGAGCCAAGATTCCCTGTTTGATTTAATAGGTAGTTAAAAATCAACTCTAAATGTAGTGGAGTGTAACTGTATAATGATATGTTTATGCTCAATGAGGGGGAAAAAAAGGAAGTGAAAAGAGTAACAGTTAACAGTGTCACCTCCTGTTGTGCCCAAACTGTGAGATGCAGAAATTTGACACAGGATGAATAAAATTAAATCACTGGTCCTTTTCAACAAATTCATTGCTCCATCCAAAGTTGTTCCACGAAGGAGCTCAAGGTACAAGCTGTCTGCGCTTCTGAAGATAGAGTAGAAAGTTAGGCCCCTGGAGAAGACTGGTCCTCTGTCCACCATACCATCCTGCCACCATATGTTCTCATATGTAGGCCCTAGGAATTCAAGCTTGAGCGAAGCAAGACTAAAGTTCATTGCCTTGACCCGTCTGTCACATGTTGATGATCAGAACTCATATTAGATCCAGGCAGCCTGGAATCCTAGGAGCTGTCACAACGAGGTCCAAGATGCTTTGTGAACTCCCCTGTCCTGAAAAGTCTGTCCAGGAGACTTCCATGGAAGTGATTAGGTTTTCAAATAGGTCTTCATCCATGAACATAGGGAAAAGATAATACGTTGAACTCTAAATATGCTAGTGAGTTTCCTTCCAACGAACCCCCTCACCTGAGCTTGGAATGCAAGGTTCTCCTGAGTAGTCCCAGTCTCTGCCAAGGGCTCTGGCTCTGCCTCTCTCCAGGCTGGACTGTGTGCTGGCATCTTCTAGCAGCTCCAGTTGTCCTGCCCCTCTCTCTGGCCATCAATTCTGAGTCTCCTCTACTCATCCTCCTCACTTTCTGTTGGAATGGCTCAGAATTCTATGCTCAAATAGTTTTTCTTCATTTTTATCAATAGTTAACTTTCAATAATCTCCTAAAGTAGTATGACACTGAAGGCCATCTCTCTGTAATGTCTCCCAAATGTATGTCAGCAGATCAAAAATTGTTCCTGAGTTCCATACTTGCGTAGTCTACTTACCACTGCAAATTCCTCTCATGTGTTTAATAAGCCTCTTAAACTAACATGTACAAAACTGAGCTCCTGGTTGTCCTTTCTAAACAGTTCTTCTTCACCATCTTCTCCCATCTCAGTAGTTGGCAGCTATAATTTTTTTTTCAGTGGTGAAGGCCAAAAACTTCACAGTCATCCTTGAGACCCTTCTTCATTAAACTCATCCTCAAGTTTGAATTCATTGTCCTAAACTATATCCAGAAATCAATAACTTTCACCACCTCTACTGATAAACTTATAAAATCCACTTTTGAATCACAAACACATAAATGAGATCTGCAATTTGCTCAAAGTGTGACCTAAGAACCAACTCTAAGCTTCAGCTTTATTCTATCTTTATGTTTGAAATCTGACCATTGCTACGGGAACAAGCCCAGACTAGGCTGCGGGAGGAGAACCCAAATGTCCCAGCCATGATTGTCCTCTTAGGCTAGCCTACATCTTGTGACCAGCACATGTCAGAAAGCCCATCTGAAGTCAGCTGGGTGCCCACCTGTCCCATAACTAATAGTAGACCCAAACCAAACCCAGAGAGCTAAGCTTCTGACTTGTAAAGTAACAGCAAATGTTTATTGGGTTAAGTAAGTGGGTTTGGGGATGACTTGTTACGCAGCAATACACTCTAGTAGCTCATCTTCCTGTCTCTGCATTTGCTTGCTCCTAATCTATTCTCAACCCAACACCCAGACTTATTTTTTTAACAGATATTATATTATCCTACTCTTCTCTTCAAAGTTCTGCAGTACCTCCCCTTCTCACTTGGAGTAAAAACCAAAGTTCTTAAAATGACCCATCCGACTAGCCTGATTTGCATCCCAGGAGCCTGTCTCCTCTCTGAAGCTGATTTCCACTTTTCCTCTTGAGAACCATGCTCCAACCACGTGGGCCTCCTCACTATTCCTCTGATAATCTAGACACATTATTTCTTAGACTCTTAGTGCTCCATGCTGACTCTGCCTAGGATCTGCATCCAAGCTGGATGACGGCTCACCACCTACCTCTGGAATATTCCAGGGAAGCCTTCCCTGGGCACCCCTCACTAAAATGGACAGGACCTCTCCCTTCTCCAAGGTCTGTCTCCCTTCCTGCTCTATTTTCTCTTTAACACTTGACTCTCCTGCCAAGCATACATCCTTCTTCCTATCGCTCCGTGATTCCCGTCAGTTTCATGCAGTGCGAGTTTATCTCGCTCGTTGCTGCTTTGTGAAACAGGGTCTGGGATGTAGCAGAACACTACAAATGTCCGTTTTCTTGAGTGAGCGGGTAAATTAATGCATACTGGTGAATCTTTAGGGCATTTTCTTTTTCACCGCCCCAGATGCCACTTACCTGGCGTCTTGTCTTTGACACGCACTGAGCTGAGCGCAGTCGAGTCTGACTCTGTGCTGCTGACACTGGACACACCGTTTTCTCACTGTTTGCGACATTGTCATGACGGGCAGCTCCAGGTTTAAATTCTACCTACTCACAGAGGAGCTCCTCCCTGATGTTTTCTCTCTGCTTTTCTAAATCTCTCACATATGCAATGCCTATTCGAGTTACCATATTACCTAATCATCCGTGTTCTCAACCAGCCACTTCCAGTGATTCTAGAATATTCCCACCAGCTGGAAACTATGATCTCTGTGTACCTCTGTGTCCCTCAGTGTGTCTTGAGCAGCATTGACTGGTGCAAATCTCTTTCAGATCTCTCATCAAAACGTATTGTGACCAGTAGAGCAGGAAAAGAAAGCAGCGACTAGCAGAAATGTTAAACTGTCTTGAAGGATTCATTCCTGAGTGTTATTCAATATACCCCAGTCAGGATTTTGTTGAGCATACAGAGGACACATCAGTTAGAAACAGCAATAATAAACAGCAAGTAGAGGTCAGAGTTCACTTGATTGGGTCATGGGGCAAAGCTTGGAAGCGACCCTAAGCAGGGCAGACCGGAATCCTGCTCTGAAGTCCGAGCAAACAGCAGGACTGGGAGGTGGGCAGGAGAATTAGATTTGTTTACTCCATGGAGGGAACACAAGGTCCCTGGCTCAGGGAATTTCAGGATCAGAAGTATCTGCAGCATGAAACAGGGCTGATAGAAAATGCAGTAAAACATTAGGAAACAGCACAGTCCAGAACAAAAGAGGAGACCGTTTTGTGCCAATCAAACCACATCTGGAGCATTCTGTCTAATTATGGGTGTCGCATTTTAAGATGTTGAAAAACTGGAGCATGTCGGAGGCGGGGCACTGAGAGGTGGCTGGAAACGCGGCTGCGGGCGGCGGGCTGGTCTGGGGAGGAGCGCTGCCGGGACCCTGAGGAAAAGCTGCTTTTCAAAGAGCTGAGAGAGGAAGTCAGGGAATCTGGGCAGGTGCAGGGAATGATGGCGAGCTCCAGAGAGACGGCTCTAGAAGAGGCAGCTTTCTGCAGCCATGTAGAGGTACAGCCAAGCCGCAGGGCAGGGCAGAGGCAAACCCGAACCCCGGCCACCGCCAGCGCGGACTCGGGTGCTGTCCTGGGGCGACGCATGGAGGTTTCTGGAGTGTGGGCGAGCCCGGGGGAGGTGAGCCCCCAAGGACCCCAACTCTGGGGTTCTGCGAGGCTGGGCACTGTAGAGGGACTGCTCAGAGCAAGCCACATCAATGACCAGACTTGGTGACTGTTTGGGGCTGTCGGCAACGAGTCTGACCCCACTGAGGGCCCTGACAGGGTCTGCAGGGCATCGCGGGGAGGGGAGGCCTGGCTGCCAGGGGACCGATTCTGGGCACGATCCCTCAGCACGGCATGTGGAAGGGGGGAGGGATGGCTTGGACGCATTTGCGGGGTGCTGTGGTCCAGGTCAGACCTTCTGTGTGAGCCTGATGAGGCCTAACACGCAGAGACGGTTTCACGGATGAGTCGTGCAGTGTGTGGGGCTTGGTCAGAGTGAGACAGGTCCCTCAGGACCAGGTCCGAGCTTCAGCAAGCTCTCCGCGGTGGCCCGCCCTGGTGGCGTTGAGCTGGACACAGCATCCCGAGCACCCGGTTTGCATCCCGGATGGGGGAGCAACCGAGATGAAGCGCTAGGTAAAAACAGCGTCTGCCTCCTCTCCCCTCTGCCTGCCTCTCTTGCCTTCGTTCCTGCCTCCTGCTGGCCCTTCTCCTTAGACAAACAAGCAAAACCCCTCACAATATTCTGGTCTAAATAAGAGTGACTCAGTTGGTGATAGAAAATGTACAAGGATTTGTCTCTGGGGGCAAAAAGTTCTGCCCCATAAGATACAGATTCATCGATTCATAAAGGCCTTCAGTGAGAAGTGTGTCTTGGACCCCACTGCGGGTCACTCAGAGATCACTGTAAGGACTTGAGGTTAATCGGAGGGGCGGGGTGTCACGCTCACTCTTCTTCTAAGGAAACACCTTCGCATCCATTCAGGAGTTTGACCCGTCATCACTGTGGGATCTGAGTGTAAGTCAGAGACAAAATGAAGAGAGACATCCAAGAGAGAAATGGTATTCACAGACTATCTTAATAGAGCTATTCTTTCTTTCTCTTTTATAAAGGACAGATGGGGGCAGGAATGAAGGCGAGCAGGCAGGCAGGAAGGAAGAAAGAGGAGGAGGAAGCATTTTATTTCATTCCATTTTAGCTGTTCACACTGGTTGTTTCCCACAGGACCCTGCACTCGAACCCAGGGGCATGTGGCCTGAGTCCTCTGGAAGCAAGTGACCCCAACGCTGCCCCACCAGGGTGCACCTGAGGTATGATTTCTCAAAAAAGATTCAAAGACTGGAGTTGCATTCTACATGGTGTGACCAGGTGCCTGTGGGCTTCTGAGCACCCGATTCAAAGATGCGGCATCACGTAAACCTGAAAGTAACTGCATGAAGGAAGTCGAGGGAAGGCAGGCACCCCAGCAGCGGGAGACCCCAGGCAGTGGACATGGAGGTGCCTGCACGACTCTAGTCACGGCCTCCCAGGGTGCAGAGGAAGCCAACAGCAGCGGGGACACTTGAAGGAAGGGCCAGCACTTACTGGGGATGTGTGGCAGCAGCATTCCCATCCCTCCCTCCCCTCATCCTGCTACGGAACATCAATCACTTTGACACCAGCCTCTCACTTGTCCTGGGAAGGGTGGGTGAGCTCAAATGCTCCAGTGTTCCCATTGTACAGATGAGGAAACCGAGGTCAGTGAGGCTTGGGCACCAGGTGAGCGGCGCCGTCCAGGAGCGCCCGCTGGAGCCAGGGGCTCTCTGCTCTCCGCCTCCTGCTCCACTTCCAGGCACGTGCATTCGGGGCTGGGGACATGGCTGTTGGAGACGGAAGCACTTCTGTATCCCCAAAATTGTGCAAATTACCCTCTTGGGCTTCTTACCTGTGCAGATCAGTCCTCACCCACACACACACCAAAACCCGCAGAGGATTTCTCTCCCCATTTTAGGGATGTGAACACTTGAGATCAAGATGCAACACCACCGTCCTCCTAAGGGCACATTGTAGGTTTAGGGTCAGGATTCTGCCCACCGCTGCCACACCGCGACCACCTGCCAAGGAGGCGGTCTGACTCGATGGCCTGGCCCTGTGCTTCCCGGCAGACGAGGTCCTCCCAGGAGTCTGAGGCGCTCCACTCCTGCCAGGGCCCAGCTGGGCAGGCGTCCCAGAAAAACGGGGTCGCCCCTGGCAGCCACCCAGCTCCCAGTTCCTACAGGCGCTCTCCTGGGGGGGCCAGTGCTGAGAGAATCTTACAGTCGCCCCTCGTTTCCTCTGTGGGGCGACTGCATGACCACCACTGGTAAGTGGATTTCAGCTCGGGTCCCGGGGCTGGAGGAACGAGACTGCTGCTGCAGGGCGAGCCTGCTAGGTCCGCACCCCCCACCCCGGACAGGGCTGGGGCGTCGCGCCCACCTTCCCAAGCAGCCCAGACTGAGCCCCGGGTTTGGCTGAGGGTCCCCAGCGCCGACAGCAGCGCTGTGAGCATCAGAGGGACTGATGCTGCTGCATCAGTGACATGGAGTCTTTCTGGGTTCCTCCCGCCCTGTCGCCGGCACCACCGTGTGGCATTTTCCTCCTGGTGCTTTCCGGTCCGGCTCGGGCTCTGGGATACCTAGCGGGTAAGCGACCCGACGGGGGTGGGAAGGCTCGAGTCTCCCCATTTCCATCTCCATGAGGAGCAAACAAAGAGATAATTATAAACCGTTTCTCTTATTGTTGCTCTCACATTCGACACGAGCCTCTCTCCCTCTCCCTCTCCCTCTCCCTTGCTCCCTCGCTCCCTCTTTTTTTTCCTCCACAGAAAAGTAATTCTGTTGTAGAGATGGCACCAGGTGCATGGGGTGACCTCACACACACCAAATCGGGAGCTGACATCCATCACACTTTGAAATTTGGGATTTCATCATTTCCTGATCTTTCTAAAGGGGTGGCAGCACCTGGCCCTCACAGCTGTAGTTCATTTAGAAAGCAATTTAAAAACCGAGAAAAAAGCAAATGACATCTTGCTGCCTCAGCCTTGTCATTAAGAACAGCAGAATGGCCTTCATTTATGAGGCACATGGCTAAGAATTAATATCTTTCAGGGTTTTCTCGAGGAGAGATTACAAAAGGTTTGAAAGACCACTAAATAATTAGTGGTATGACTGAGGCAAGGGAAAAAAATCAAAGGGAAAGAACTCCCTCTCTTTCATTCTACAGAAAGAAATCAGAAATGACACGAACTTCGGGGTGTCTGAAATGTGGGCGCCCTCTCCGCAGCAGGCACCGGGCTTGCTTCTCGGGCTCACACATGGGCAGTGCTCCCCAGGGGTATGCAGCGTGGTCTGCAGATGGCCCTCAGCCCCAAGAGGAGGATAGTTTTGTTTTTCTTGAAAGGCTTGGCTGTGATGGCAGGGACCCCACAGAAATCTCCATGCCTTCCGAGATGACAAGCGCCCCTTTTCCGTGGGTCTGAGGGGGACATATACCCTCTGGAGACCTGCAAAAAAGTGGAAAGGCCCCCCAAAAAACAATAGCAAGGCCCCTACGTACTCGTTATTCCCTGGTATTTGGAAAACCACTGGCCTTGCCTGGGTCTCCAGTTTTGTAGACTGAGAATCAAATGCGTTAATAACCCTGTTTCTGGATTCTTTAGAGAGCTGAGGCTCCAGTATTCTGAGCAGGCTTTCTCAGAACCATCTAGAAATCTGCTCAAAAGTTTTGTCAGCTCCATCTAAACAGAAGTCTGGGTCCCATACCCCACAGACAGTGAGAAGAAAGTGCCAGGTGGCTTTCAGACTTGGATTTTTGGGACAGAGCCACTGAATGGCGTGGTACAATATGTAAGGGGGAACATCTGTTTCCCGAATCTTGTCTATCATCATCAAGGTGGACATAACCATCGCCCTTTTTCATTTGGAGAAAATGAACGTCAACCAGAGGGGGCTGCACCCGATCAGCAGGAGGGAGAATCACAGCCACTCCTCTGGTCCCCCTGAGTCACAGCTGGTGGCAGCTTTGCCGGAGCTACGCAAGCCTTTGCGGTGGAACTCCTAGGATGCACCATTTGGTCAGCCCAGATTCTGGAGCTAGGAAGCCCCCAGTTTTTCGGGTGGACCTGCCCACCGGTACCTTGCTTTGCCTCACTGATATCTGACTCATCAAGTTTGAACTCGGCCAATTGGGTGTTTCTCAGTGTCCTTTAAAACATGGTGGGTCCCTCACTGCATCAGAACATCTGCTGGGAGAGAGAAGCTGCATCTGGAAGCCTCTCTGGAAGCCCACATGCTCCCAGAGGCCATCATGCGTGGCGACAGTCCCATGGAGTGGGTCTCATGTGCCAGCCTGATTCCCAGACCCAGGCTGAGGCAGGTTCAATGGCTTTCTGTGGAAGCAGGCAGATGACTTCTGGCTGTCCATTCAGACTGTCTCTGAGAAGACTCTTGGTCCAGGCTCATCGCCATGCGATTCCGGGGGACACGTCTGCCCGCTGTGCGGTGTGTGATCCAGTGACTTTCTCTGGCCACTGGAAACGGGGTCAGCATGCCATGTGCTTCACCCAAGCAGCATTCCATACCTGCCCTGTGTTCCCCCCAGTCTCTCATACTTTCTCTTTGCGAGATGGCATGTGCCTCCTGGAGCAGCGCCCTGAGGCTGGTCACCTAACACGCAGAGCAGAATGGCAGGCCAGCTGCAGCGTGAGCATGAGATGCAGTTTCAGGGTCTAGAAGCCATGGATGAGTTGGGATATTTTTGCATTTGCAGGAAATCCCAGTGCAAGCTGGTCAGCACCATTGCCCGAAGTCTTTAAACAGTTTCAGCTTCTGTGCTGATATTATTGAGAGTGCCTCCAGTTCTGACATCTGGCGATTCTCTGCAAAAAATTTTTGGACAGTGTCACCAAATAAAAAAGATATATCAATAAGGTATGATAATAGTTAGATCTGCATAAGAGGCATCAAAAGATCATTCATCCAGAAAGCAGATTTCTCTTAACCTCCGTGTAAACAGGCGGCCCCCCGTGACCTTTAGAAACACATGGAGACGTGACAGCCTCTTAAATAGGCAGATGTCATCACAGGAAAGATATTGGCACTAATTCATCTCCAGCGTAGACACAGTGATCAATTCAGACTTTAAATACCAACTGCACAGAGAATCTTTGTTCTTTCTTTCTTATTTATTCATCTATGTATTTATTTGTGTTTAAGGAATCCATTGGTTAGATTTAAAATAACCATAAAACATTGGCAGCCAAGAGCCACTGGCTGTGAGGGGTTCCTGCTGCGTTTCTACAGGCATCGGTAGTGTCCACACTTAAGTCCGTTTTAAAAAGGCAAACTCTTGTATGTAGGACGGCCGAACATTCAGTTTATGGAGGACCGAGGGATTCCCCGGGGTGAGAAGCTCTGATAAAAGCAGGGATGGAGACTGGGTGCTTGGCCCCTGTCCCCTGCAGGGCAGACACGTCACTGAATCTGCAACTGGACTAAAAAGCTCAAACACCTCCTCTTTCATTAAAGCTTTCTTTCCTTTGACCACATTCCAAAATGATGACTTTGTCCTCAGAATAGAGATAAGCACTCGAAATCACTCTGTCAAAGGTTGGTATTTTCATCCAATTTTACTTTCTTTTAAATGATTTATCATTATTGCTAGAAATCCCCATGGTGAGAACAGAATACAAGCTCAGTGTCTGGCCATTGGAATCTCCTGATGAACTTGAACTAGTGTCCATCACCAGCTCAGCTCTGATCCAGGAAGTCAGGATCTCGGAGTCTGGGTGGGGGGCTGACTTCATTGCTTTGTGGTCGTTGCTGCGTTTTGAACTTTGCAGCTGGTTGGATTATGCATCTCAAGATGGGAACTACTGATAGGGCTTAGTTCCCTACTTATTTAACAACAGAAACTCAGAAATGTTGTTTAGTAGAAATTCATTATCTCATGCAAAGTTTCACAGTTGTCAGTGCAGTTTTCAAAGAAGAAAAAGACCAACTGTCAAACCCCTAATGTGGCATCAGGACATGCAAATAGGCACATCATCCGACACCCACTCCAGCGCATGTCCACCCATGTCCCTCCTTCCTCCTTCCGGGGGGTGACTTGCCCTCCCCTACGGTGAACCCTTGGGCACAGAGCTGGTTAGTCAAGGACACAAGGACACGGGATAACTGAAAGTCACTGGGTTGGAGAGGTCTGCTGTAGGGTGGTGCAGTCTCCTTTTACGCCCCAAACTGCCTGTGCGGGGTCCGTCTCCGACACGCTTTCTTTGCCAGACCTGATTACAGAGCTCCAGACAAGGATTTCCTTACTCTCCAGTAGACTAGGTGAGGTGGCGGGGCAGGGACTGAGACCACTGCAGCTCTCTGCACCCTCGTCCAGTCTGCTGGAAGGCTCCCCTAACTCCAGTGACAAGCTATGAAAAGTTGCTCAGTTTCATAGACTATGATGTGGAAAAGATGGCAATCACTGAAAAACAGGTCTTCAGGTGTTCTCTTCCCTAATGTCTTTTTCTCCCTGCCATCACGTTGCTCTCATATGCATACTTTTCCGAGAAGCTCACCTTCCCATCACCGAAAATTGTCTTTTCTTTTACATTATTTTAAGTTATGAGCAAAGCAGTCATGTTGGATTTATTTTATACATCAGAAGACTGCAGGATGATCATAGTTTGGGGTCCTGCTCTCTCAGTTTGACTTCTGAAGGGGTTGGCATCTGAGTAGCTGAGATTGGTTATGTGGCATCGGCAGCCTGCAGGACAGACCCTGATGCCAAGGCTGGCGCGGGCTTCTTTGTTGGCACATACAGCCTCTGTCACTGGGGGGTTCAGTGTGGTCCATCTGACAGCACTGCCTGACTCCTCCTGACTCCCCCATATACTCCTTTCCCCTTGCTAATTTTAATCTGCCTCCTTTCACTGTAATAAACCATAACCATGAGAATAACACCTTTTCTGCCTTCTGTGACTCATTCTAGCAAACCGTCTAGCCTGAGATCGTCTTGGGATAGCAACACATAGTGCACTTGGAGACAGATGTGTCCAGAAGGCTAGAAGATACAGCGTCTGCCAGTATGTCTACCTTACACGGTGAGATCAGAGCCCAGTAACAAACATGCTCTTGTTAAAGAATTTATAATGATTCTTCTTAAACCAGAGGGGCAAGATGACATTCTGTAGAAAGCTAGAGGGAAGCACCAAGCGAGTGTGTAATTGAGTGTTTCGTTACGTGGCAGCGCCGATCACTGCTGTCGCCTTTCAAGGAAATGCTGAGAACACAGAGGTCAAGGCATTTTTTCTTTTACCATTAATGTCCTTGAAATAATAAAATCTCATCAAGGGCCTTTGTGCCCGAGTAGATTCATGTTCACATACTTGGAAGAAAAATTGGGCTCCTGACACATTTATTAGTTTTTGTTTTTAATTTCTTAATAGCTACAGAAAGCTGCCAGTTTCATAGAATGAAGGTTTAACATAGAAAAGTTAAATCTGAAAATGATTGGAAAATGTCTAACTAGTCTCTTTCCTCTTTTCCTTGCACTTTGTTTAAAGAAGAGAAATGTATCATGATAACATGCCACTCTCGCTTCAGAGCATTGTTCGCCATAGGACACCCAGCTGAAAATTTGACTTTAAAGTTTACATTTCAGAAGAAGATTTCACAATGTCTTTTAGAATGATCCTTAAAAACAAATGAGATGTGTAACATTAGAAAGGAAGGGAGAAAATAACTGAAAACAATCCTAAAGATGATCATTGCATTTATTTTTGCAATTGTATTTTATTCCCAGAAGAAAAGAATTTTGCTCACCTAAGAAATGTTACATAATTTGATCACCCTTCTTTTATTTTCATCCCCAAGCCACACTCACTGTGAAAATAAGCATTGCCTGGGTCAACAAATCATTTAAATGAAAATGCAGCAGACAAGACATTAAGGAGAGGGCCTGGAGAAAACTTTGCTTTGCCTCATTTCTGATTTTTTAAAGGGAAAGGAGAAAAATTTTTCCAGAAATGCACATACCCAAAGATACACCAGAAAGAAATGATACTCCCATGATACTTAAATTCTAGGGTGATTGAATGAAAGTGATTTCATTCATTAACTAGGTGGAAACTGAACCTACATGTTTTCAAGAAGATTTTCCTCTCACACTGAGATAACAGCTGGAACCTGCAGAGAGCTGATGGGCAGGGCTGAGAGGTGCGGAGTGCAGCAGAGGTTGGAAGGCGATGATGCGGTGCGGATTGTGGGAGAGCACTTGTAAGGAGACCACGAAGGAAGAGGGTGACCAGAGACATTCACCGAGAGAACTTTCTAGAAAGAGTTTAGTCTGTTTCTCCTTAACCTTTTGAGTGGAAAAAGGTCAGAATTGTGTTTTCTTTAAATGTGGTATGAGCAAATTTCACTCTCATTCCTCAAAGTGCTGTGTTCTCTGATGAAGTGTCAGTCACTACAGATGGAGGACAGGAGACCCACTCACATGCTTACCTAGAGGTTCATAGACATCATTTATACCACAGTTTTTCCATCGAAGTTTACAAAACAGACTGAGCAAGAGAAGACATAGTCACACAAACAAAGATCCGCAGGTAGAAAGTACTCAAGAGACTTTAGAGAAGGAATGTCACCAAGACGTGAACCTGACAACAGTTGATAGTCACATGATGGTGACTTCTAAAATGGAAATATTCTAAGGGTCAGTCAGTAGCATTTACATTATTTGTTGTACTCTACAATTTTGTCAGGATAATAAAATATTGTTTGGATGTAAGAAAAAAATGCAGAAAGATCAGACTAAACTAGCCTGTTGGTATCCAAACCATCTGTTTAGGCCCCAGAAACACTTACAGGGAATAAATATGTCTGTGATGTGCTTGTGACTTAGATTTGGAGTCTTCAGTGTGGAATTCAATGAGCGTCCTGAAGGCACCTCTCAGAGACATCACCCAGGAAGAAAATAGACGAGTTACCATTGTGAGTCAGATGTGCTTGCCAAGGAAATGAAAATTTTGCATGTAGGTCACAGATGGAATCCTATTCTTTCAGGGTGACAATGCCCTCACCAGAAATTGGGAACCCACACCTGGTGGCATCCGCTGACCCTGGCATCCACATTCCTCGTCACCGTCACAGGCTTGACACATCCTCCCGCATGGGTTCTTCCCCTCTCAGAAGCGGGCAGAACAAGATTCTGAATCCTCACTAGTCAACACTTTGTACTTCTCCTACTGAAAGCCATACTCTGCTCAAATTGTTAGTGATGAACATCTAAGCAGACAAACTCAGTAACTCTCTTTGAGGAGATTTTTGTAGAATGACCAGTCTTTGGAATCAAATCTAGATTTGAGTCTATCAGCTTGAATCTAAGAACTAAGCAAATATATAGAGCTCTCCAAGAAATCAATAACATCATATCCTGAAAGAATAGCCAGATTGGCATAACTCCTGTTCCAAGGATGTCTCTAGGAGGCAAGGAAGACTTGGAGATATGTGATCAACAAGGATGTGAGTACAATACAATGAAAACAGATTTGCTTCGGTTCCCTGAAAAAGGAAGTTGACCCTTCCCCTGCTCAATGGTAATATGATCAGTGCTTTGGGAAAATAAAGGCAAGAACTCCAATAGCTTCTACTTTGGGGGGTGATGAGAATTAACCTGAAATTAGGAAGTTTCCACTTCTGTAGAGAGGAATTGTATTCTAAATGTTATTTAAAAATCATCATACAAATAAAAGCTTAAAAAACAAAGTGTGAGACTAGATTTAAAAGCATGTTTTTCCCTTGTGAATTTCAGCATCTCTGCTCTTCTCAGTTTTGTTGGATGTGAAGGACAGAAGACCATCATGGTCATCAAGAGTTGCTCTTCTCACTCCCAGGGACAAAGCAGTTATTCCAGCCAAGCTCTGGATGACCACACCTATCAAGTCAGTGACAGGCAATATTTTTCAACCCAGCAGACATGCTGTTGGAAGCATGACCTTGGCAGTAATTCAATCATTGACTGAATGACTACACCTGCTAGGGACGGAAATGCCAGTGTATCTCCCCCTGGAAAAGGGGAGAAGAGTGGGCACTTCAGGGGGATTAAGAAACTCAGAGAGAGTGACAGAAAGGTGGGATCAGGGGGCCAAAAGCTTCATGGACTGAGAACCCTTAATACCTTGCCTTCCACCTACTTATTGAACTCATACACAGAATTGCTTCAAGCAGCTTACACAAACAATTTTATCTTTGCATTGGATTTGCTTATGCAGCCTTTTGTCTTCTAACTACATAGCCGTATCTATCTTGTTTTGCAGTGAACAGTTACAGGAATACTGCCCCAGTGCTTTCCCACAGTGGCCTTCACCTGGTGCTTTGAGCCTGGTGTTCTTTGATGTTCTGCCAACTCCCACTTTATCCTTGCTCTACTTGCTGCCCCCAACACTGAGGTCTGCAAGTCCAGGACGCCAGAGGAATGGGGTGGTTCTGCTCACTTGTGGTTTCAGTCAAGACAGACAAAAAAGGTAAGTCAACACTATATTATGCTATCAATGTTTTATAATTTGCAAGACAATGTAGTCCTAGCTTTCTGAGTGTTTTTTTTTCTTTTGTAATGACTTGATGTTCAATTTCGTCCATTATTTCTTTGCATGTATTAAATTCATTAAATGCTTATTTCGTTTCTTTACTCTGCCAATAGAATACATTTCATCGATGAATTTTCAACTGTTAAACAGACTTTGCATTCACAGATAAACTTCACTTCATCATAATATATTTTCTATTGTTATATTTTATTAGCTACTATTCCATGGCTGTAATATATAATATGTATACATGTAAGTGGTTGACCTACAGATTTTGTTTTATAATGTAGTGTTTATGATCACCTATAGGCATTTGAACCCCTTACTCAAAATTTGATTTGGATATTGAGACTCGGAGTACAATATGTGCACACACCCCGAGGGGAAGAAAAGGTTTGTTTCTTGCATAAGTGAGGTCTCCGAAGAGGTAAGGGATGGTCTCTAATGCAGATTTGAAGTGATTAAATAGAGGACAGAGTGGAGACTGCCCTGGGTTTCACTGGGGAATGGAACTGGGTTCATCCCTGTGTGTGGGAAGGAGCTTTCACGGTTTCAGTCTCACACGAGTGTCAGAGGACAGGATACCCAGGTTTGTCACCAGTGCTTCCAGCTGTGGGCACGTGGGGAAGAGAAGGGTGAGGCTGAGAAGC
Source organism: Solenodon paradoxus (assembly GCA_004363575.1). Classification (NCBI taxonomy): domain Eukaryota; kingdom Metazoa; phylum Chordata; class Mammalia; order Eulipotyphla; family Solenodontidae; genus Solenodon; species Solenodon paradoxus. The sequence continues at coordinate 26,592 of RJWH01006661.1, forward strand.
TCCCATCAGTAAAACTTCAATAAATGGAATCAGACTCCACTAATCTTGGCTTGACTTTGGTCTTTAGAATAATCTGATTTTATAAAACAAGAGAGAAGTGCTCTGTTCATATTTATTTTCCAGACAAATATTCAAGAAATTTGAGCTGTTTAATAGAATCCTCCAGTGATACCACCAGGGCTTAGAGTTTTGTATTGTTTTGTCTTTTCTGTTTGTGTGGGGGGTTGGGGGGCAGGGCTTTAATTGCATGTTAAATTTATTTAAGAAAGCAAGGTCATTGATATTTTGCATATCATATTTTTGATTTTGTGAATTTGTGTCTTTGAAAGAAATTTTCCAATTTGTCAACTTTATTTGAAGAAATTATAGCTTAGTTTTTAGATGGCTATGGGATTTTTAGTATATTCTATATTATGTTGTCAATATCAAAAATCTGTATATTCTATTTTTTTCTTCATTTGCATAGTAGAAAGGGTATTATTTCATTGTTTTTTACAGAGAAATAATTTTAAGTTTTTTTGATTATTAAGAATAATCATAAACACCATATTTGGATTTATCGATTTATAATTTCATTGATTTTTCTCTATCTTTGCATTTTTTTTTAAACGGCTTTTCTTGTTCTAGATTCTTAGAGTATATCTTCAGGATCAGTTTCTATTGCTTGTTTTTCCTTCCATAATATAGATTTTATTTTCCTGCCTTTGGAGCATGTTTAGTATTAGATAACTATTTTTTGTAGACTTTAAGAAAGCTGGATTATGTCGTCTTCCTTCTCAGTCACAGCAGGTATAGTTTTATCCCCCACCATCTTTTTTTCTGTTTTTACCCTGGGTCCAGGCTCTTGAACCTGGCTGGGCTTGAGCCACCAGAGTGCAGCAGGCTTACTCTGTTTTAGGGTAGTGCATACTGAGCATGCTCTGTGTCTGGGGGGTATGGCTCTTTTTTCTAGGATCTAAACGCTTCTCTTCAGAAAAGGCTCTACTGGAGCCTCCACTGATCACCCAAGGTGTCCAGAAAAGATATTCACTCCAACTGGTCAACAAGTCTAAAGTCTTCCTGGGTCTCATGACACCTGGTATACTTGATTATCCATCAGTCGGAGAACAGCCAATTTCTTCCGTGTCATCCCTTACATATACATTCCCAGAGTAGCCCTGATCAGGACCTGAGATGTATCTGCAGACAGAATTCTTCTCCCACCCCAATGTCACATGCATCTCCTTTCATCTCTTCATCTGCAAGTTTCAAGAACTATAGCCTCTGACTCTTTAGCTCAATGATTTCCTTGCTTTCTGTGAAATCACATGCCCATATCTCTCTAAGGAAAAGTGTTCAGTCAGTGATGATTCATGGGACTCACCGTTCTGATCCTCCTATTGTTAACTGCTTGAAAACAATGCTACAGTCTGCTTCATATACTTTGTCCAGCTTCAAAGTCGTTTCCAACGAGAAGACAAATGTAATATCTGTTAAGCCATCTTTCACTCTTCTACATAAAATTTAGACTCATGCAGAAGCACCATGAAAACACTTTGAGGATCTTGAACAGAGCTGCATTGAGTCTATCAATTTGGAGATAATGGTATTTTCACATGATGAAGTCTGATAAGTATTTCCAATTATTTAGATATCCATTTACATGTCTATCCATATGTCGTTTATAAACTTTGTAAATGCTCGCATTGCTTTAATGCACGTTATTTAATAGACCCTTGTATGTGTTACAAATAGAAACTCAGTTGTCCCCCAAATAGTCCCCTAGGTCTGTTTAAGACTGGCAGTGACAGAGAACTCACTGTTGCTGATTTTATTGTTTAACACTAACCTTGCGAACCTTTTCCTTTCAATGAACAAAATGTCCCCTACTTCACCTTTTCTGTGCAAATGGTTCCCTGACTTTAAACAGATAAAGCAAGAGCACCGGAATCATTACTTACTTTCTACTATTTAAAATCACTTAAAAATTGTTAGCTATTACACAACTTCTTACTAAAAACTCTGAACAGAATGCAATATTGATATCATTCATCCTAATTATAGAAGGAGAACCTGGAAATCAGATCTTAAAAATGTCTAGTTCTCGCATCCAGTAAGAGAGGTCTTTGGGTCCTGAATTCATTATTTCTAACAGCACCGAGGTAAGAGTATTTCAATCTTTATGGGACAGCAAGATGAGATAATAGGAAACTGATATTAAGCATACTTTTCTAAAACACATTTGTGCTTTACAAGTTACAAGCATCTTTAAGCTCCCTAGGCAGTCAGACTTGACCTAGTGTTCTTTGAAATGGAGCACTTCGTCCCACAAACTAATGGTGCTCTACCTTCCTAACCAGCATGAAAGATAGAGACAGTTCTCTAAACACTGTTTTGGAACCTTTTCAATAACTGAATATATCAGTTATTTCAGCACCTTCAAATGACTGATCTTTTTCATAAAATGGATTTTCAATCTGTGAGCGTATATTGGAAACCTTACCGAAAAAGGGAGGGCATTAACCTCCACACGTGGTCAAGAACTGTGTGGGCATTAACGTAATTGTCTCTCTCAGCCCTGTGTGAAATATCTCAGCTCCTAATATCTCCATTTTGCAGCTAAAGTGTCAAATGTGTAAAATGCGGTGGATCACCCAAGTGGTAGATCAAAACCTAGATCCTTTGACACCATATTTGGACTTTCTTCCCTCAGAACCATGTGCCATGAGACCTCAGAGAAGTTTCTGGAGAAATGTTTAATAAAATAACAAAAATAGCAGATGCCTTCACAGGTTCTTCTCTTTGAGTTCTGCATTCAGTAATAAACTGATTCAGCAGGAATAAGTAAAATATAGAAGGAAATGATACTCAACGACCTGCAATGTGTTGCTAGAAGCTGTGCATGTCTTTGTCATTGAATACCTACTCAATTTTATGAGGAAGCTGCTCATTCTGTCTTAATGTCAGCCATGAGCAAACTGAGCTTCAGAGATTGTCATTTTCCAAGGTTATGCAGCCAGCAGTGATGGTGGGGAGAGAATTCAAGCCTAAAGTTGGCTGGCTCAAGTTTATTTCACATGTGCCAAGAAAAGATGAGCCTGTGGCTGTGTGTCCACCAGGCCTCCACATTCCAACCTTCAAAGCAATATTTTTGAGCTAACTTTCTACTTCAAAATGTAGAAATCCAAGGCCCTGGGGCTGCTTCACTTCTGCTCTAGTGTACCTTATATTTCAGCAAAGGAGAGATGGAAAAATCAATCCACAAATAAGATTTTCAGATAGCAGTGATGCCATAAATATAAAGCAAAGTGCTGGCTAGTGAGTGACAGTGGTGGTGACATCTATGCGTCTACCAGAAAGACACAAGAGAACCTGTTCTGCTGGGACCCGGACAGAGACAGTAGACTAATGCCATTGCAGGAACCCAAAGATGGGATCACCTGAGCTTGGTGTGAACCAAGAAAACTAGCCAGTTTGGAGGGGATCCAGTGAGCCAATCACAGAGGGCAGAGTGAGAGGACAGAGAGACAGACAGACAGATGAGCCTGAGTAAACTCTAGAAGCCATGGTCAGGAACTCAGATCTATTGTGAATAAGAAGATTTTGGAAGGTTTAACATGGGAAGTATGGGAAAAATATTAACCTGCGTGCAGGACAGAGGCTGGGCAGAGCAGAGCAAATTCAGAAGCAGAAAGACCATTTAGTAATATGACGGTGCGTCAGAAGAAGTGAAGAAATGGTGAACTAGATGGACTAAGAGCATATTTTTTTAAATAAATGGGTCTCTCTCTTTCTGTTAAATTGTATATGGCAAAATACATTTGATTCCTCTTAGGGCCTTTCTTGGTCAGTTGGGTACGTGTGCCAGTTACTGAGCTGGGGTGGACTACGGGAGAAGCGAGAACAAGCTTTTGTGTTTGGAAGGGTGATTTTTGGCCACCTGAATGATGAGACATTTTGAAACACTAGTAAAGATGCAAAGAATTTCACTAAACCAGTGCAGTAAGTCTTGGATATAAAAAGATCTCTTTTTCTAAATGTGCAGTGAGGCATGGAGAGGGTGTATCACTCAGCCCAATCACCAGATGGGTAAAAGGCTAGAGCTGAGGCTCTAGCTGAGGCTCTAACTGAGGTCTGAGGGCACTCGTGGGGCCTGGTGAGTCCCATCCCTTCTCCCCGCGTGACCAGGCGGCGGCGCAGAACACGGACGGCCACGCAGAGGAGTGTGGGGTTCCTGGCCGCTGGCCAGGGCGCAGAGCTCTTCTAAAATGCACAGTCAGAAGATTAATGACCTCCGGCAGAGTTATCATCTCACAGATAGAATTCACAGGTGCGCTGGGACTGGCTCGTGGCTCCACTGATTTCCCAGAGGAGCTCGCACTAAAAAGTTGAGTAGAAAAGGACGACTTTATGAGCATTCCCCCTTGAGCACACGGAGAAGCCCTCCCCAGGCGCACCAGGGAAGCAGCTCATTATTCAGGGCTCTGTCCACTCACAACACCTTGGACAGCAGCCCTTTGCTGGACTCTTCTTCATACCTCCAAAGCTCCTAGGCAGCGGGCAAGAAACTTCTGGACTATTAGTGGAGAAAATGCTGGTGGAAAAAAGAGTTCAGTCTCTGCTCCTCACCTTTTTCTTCTTTTAAGTTAGTAAACTGACAAAGCGCTGAGAATAAGTAAGTCAGGGCAGCCTGTCAAAAGCACAAAGGTCTCCTGACCCCGGTCCCGTCATCTTCTGCCACCAGAGTCCCTCACTGCTGTTTCAATGATGCCCTGACCAGTTCCCAAATTCAGTGCTAGATTTCTCTTATTTATATGAAACTCCCCCACCTCAGGCTGCACCCCGCATGTTCCATCTCGTGGCCGGGCTCCTGACGCTGGACTGACGCTGGAAGCCCTGAGCTCGGCCCCAGGGCTGCTCACGGGGTGTGGGGGGTCTGGAGGGCAGGGCAACCCCTATGCACACGACGCGGGGAGCTCTCCCAGCATCTTGGCAGCCTTGCAGTTGTCAACCAGCTGCAAAAATCCATAAAGGACGCTTGTATAGAAAGACGAAAAATGTTGGTTGAGGACCTATTCCCCTTGATTGAATGCTGAAGGAAACCTGCTCGAGAAGAGAGATGAGGAGGAGAGAGGGGCCGAGAGAAGGGGCGGGCAGGGAAAATACGTTGGCCCATGCGACAGCTGTAGAGAAAGCTCTGTTTTCAAGCCCAGCACACATCACTTGGAGTGAGATTTTGAGTTGTGTAGGAGAAACACAGTCGAGAACTCTAGAGGGATCTTATCACCTTTTGATTAGGACTCTCCAGACTAAAGAACAGTTTCTACCTCTTCTGAAACACCGACATCTTATATGGCTCCTTTGGTCTCATCCTGGCCAACATTTTCTAGGGGCCTCCAAGGGTGGGGCAGGAGGATAATGGGCATTTCCGGCTCTTGGAGACATGTTGTACTGACCTCCACTGATGCAATCTGGGTACATTCTCAGGGACACCAGCAGCTCTTTCATTATTTATCCCTGTGGGGGTCTGGCTCGCTACCAACAAAGAGAGCTTTCTCCACTTCCCACAAGTTGCCTGGCCGACGCGTAACGTGACTGTCCTGTGGAGTCCCCTTTCCAGAAGCTAGCCGCTCACCCACTACCGCATCTAAGGAGGGGACGTCTGAAGAAAGCTCTGGGTTGCTTGATGCTGAGTCACGACTCAACTCAAGTGCTGCTCCCCCTTTCAGCCCCCAGCAGGCCCCACTGGGATGGGCGCACAGCCAGGACCCCAAGAAATCGTGGCAGCAGACTGTGGAGTGCAGAACCACAGCGTCTGCTTCTATAGAGCCTGTTGCTTTGATGAAGGTTCTGGAAGACTGGACTTGGAAAAAGCCATCCCGGAAAATCTCCCACCGCCCACCTTGCTGGCGAAGAAAAAAAGGTCCTGACCTAATGAGTCTCAGTTTTCAAAAAGTGAACTGCTGATAGTCTGCCCTGCTCGGGTCTGGTAATGATCAATATAATTGACACAAGCGATATAAAAATGCACTTGGTTCAAAGCCCCGCACTCTCGTGTGGCGTTGCTGTTGGGACCGTCAGCCAGCACCGCGGGGGACAGCGGGCTGCTCAGCGCCCTGTGGATAGAGCTGAATAATTACGCCTGAAATCCCAGATGACGCAGACCCTCACTGGACCCCAGAGGCCCTGGTCGTACATTTAATCAATGTTGGCGGCATCACCAAATTCGCAAAAGGATGCAACTTTTGAGGTGGAATATGACTAGGTTGAAGTTATAACCTACATTCCTACTTTTAGGAATATGTATAAGGCAATGGGTGGATGGCCATTCAACGTGACCACAATTATGTTATCACAGTTCTTTCCAAAATACACAAAAAATTAACAACCAGAAGGCCTAGTTAAACAAATAGCTACCAACCGCACAGTTCAGCACTATCCAGACATAAACATTGGTGTTTAGAATCACATTTAGCCATAGAAAAGGGCATTTAAAATATTTGGGTAAAAAAATAAAACAAATTTCTAAATTGTAGGCAACACATAAAATATTCCGGGAAAATAGCAAGTATTTAAAACGTATTTTTGAATAAGAAAAGAGATGATTTTATTTTCTTATTATTTTCATTACATTTTGAACATACTCTAAAATAAACGCATATGACTCATGTAATGAAAAGCAGTGAAAGAACTAAATGGAGCTTGAGTAAAGAGAAGCCGCCCAGCTTCCTCCAGCCAGGCCCTGTCGGGGGCGCACGGAAGACCCGGGAAAAGAGGTCAGTTCCCTCCAGGACTCAGTTGGTGAGGGCAGAGTCGGGTCAGGGGCGCAGTGGTGGTGTCCAGATCCCGGGTGCCAGCTTTCTTAAGGTGCACATCATGGGGTATCTCAGAGAACACGCGTCTTTCCTCTGTGCTTCCTCGTTTCTGCATCTATCTCGGCACAGACTCGGCAGCCGCCTTCTGTCTAGCGACAGGCAGCTCTGCTGTGCGGTTTGTCTGTGCGGTCGGTCACCCACTGGCCCTTCTGAGTAGCTGCGCAGTCTGGGCGCTGGCTCCCTCTGCTCCCGCCTTCCGTGCAGGTCAGCCGGCACCTGTCGGAGAGGCCCGTTCGGTCCTAACGCGAGCCAGCCTCATGCTTCTCCGCATCTGCTTCGTGTTCTTCACAGCATCGACCCTCGTCTGCGGTGGGGTGTGTGTGAAGATGAGTGTGCGAGTGTGTGTGTGTGTGTCTGCCTGTAGGTGTGCCGTGTGTGTGACTGTGACTGTGTCTGTGTGTGTGTCTGTGTGTGTCAGTGTGTGTGTCAGTGTTTGGTATGCGTGTGTGTGTGTGGTGTGTGTGACTGTATCTGTGTGTGTGTGAGTGTTTGGTGTGTGTGTGTGAGTGTGTGTGACTGTGCCTGTGTGTGTCAGTGTGTGTGTCAGTGTTTGGTGTGTGTGTGTGTGAGTGTGTGGTGTGTGTGACTGCATCTGTGTGTCTGTGTGTGGGGGCACGGGCGTGAGAGTGGGTGTCAGTGTGTGTGTGTGCAGGCGCCTTTTGTTTCATGTTTGCTAATGCCCCGCTAGCAACAAAAAAGGCTTCCACACAGTAGGCCTCATTTTCTTTTTAGTGAACGAATGATCTTCATAACACCGAAGATAAAGTGAAGTATATATTCTAACACCAACATTATTTTTAGGTTTGCATCTGTGCTGAGAAAGGTAGAGAGAGAAGAAACCCATGAAAAATTCCCACCCTATTCTTGATGAAGATGAAATCATTTAACTCTTTTTTTCTTTTTAAGGCAAACTGCTGGCAGGAATGGAGGCGATCAGGCAGGCAGGCAGGAAGAGAGAGGAGGGAGAAGCACTAATTTATTTAGTTGCTCATCCTGGGTGTCCCCACGGTCCTGGGACAGGAATCTGGGTCCTTGGGACGTGCGGACTGCGCTCGGCTGGAGGAGGCAGACCCAACCACTGCTCTCTCAGGGCGCTCCAAGAGTGAAATGATGTTTCACTTCCATGTGCAGCTCTCCAGGGAGCTTAGAGCGAAGCGCTCACTGAGTTATGTTGTGAGTATAACCCGCACTTGGCATCGCTGCGTTTAAGGCTAGTCCGTGTTCATTTTGTGCACGGTGGACCCAGGGTGCCCACAGGCGCGGTGTGGTGCTCTGGAAGTCACCCTGCTCGTGATCCGCCGCGCGGACGCCGCCCCCGCATCCACCTGCATTTGGGACGTTCGTCGCCACAGAGACAGCTGTGCACACGGAGGAGAACTTGAGTGGCCAGTGAAGGACGTCAGTGGACCCTCACGGTGATTTGAATGCCAGCTGCGCGGGACAGCGTCGTCACCCTCGTGGACAGGAGCGGCACCTAAGGGGACCTGTGTGTCCCTGTGCCCCGCAGCGACCTGCCCAGGTAGGGGGCTCTTCACTGTGCTGAGCTGAGACACCCACTTTCCCCCAAATAACCTGCAAGCTGCCTTCACTAGGGAACTGAAGACCTCAGTGACACTGTGTGGCCGAGCAGTGGGGCTGCCTAGAGAATTTGCAGAACTCACGGCCAGAATTATATCTTCTGGAAGGAAAATGTTTAGGGTAACATCCGTGAGGGTTGAGATGGTTTCATGAACCTGTGCGTGACACGCAGAGGCGGGCAGCGACACGCTCGCCCCCCAGGACTGCGCGCCAGCGTGCCTGTGCCCGTTACAGGCTTGCAGAGCCGAGTGAGGGTCCAGCCCCGAGGTCTGTCTCACGAATCGGCACCGCTGTCACGCGGCCCAGCTCCTCATGCAGCCGTGGCGCATGTCGCTGCTCCAGATTTCTTTTTAACGACTCTGTAAATTGCTCTGTTGGTGGAACTTAGGAGCCATAAGCAGTACTGAGAGAGCTCTGATCGTAGGGCCTGGAGTCTGTGTCCCTGCTGCGGTGATACTTGACGCAGCCCGAGCCTGGGGTTCTGGGCAAGTTTCAAGGAGGAGATTTGTGCTCCCAGTTGCTTCTGAGCAGCAAGGAGATGCACTGAAGGAAGGTCGTGACCATGACAGTGCTGTGAGGCCCCTGAGACAGCTCACATCCTGCAGCTGCAGGGAGGCCACGGGGGACAGGGGAGGCCATGGGGGACGGGGGAGGCCGCGGGGGACGGGGGAGGCCGCGGGGGACGGGGGAGGCCGCGGGGGACGGGGGAGGCCGCGGGGGACCGGGGAGGCCAAAAGGCAGCAGAGGAATACACAACATGATCAGAAATGGAGAAATAAAGCAATGTGTTGATGCTGGGACCGGTCAGTTCCTACCCAGGGATAGCGGGTGTCTAGTAAGATGCCAGTGTGACATGAAAATGAAGTCCGACCTCAGAAATATCGGTGACATCTCCCAGTTGGAAAACGATGTGGCCTCATGTGGGCCTCGCCTCCGTCCTGCTCTGCGCTGGTTGTGAGGACCAGCTAGTGCGTTCACGGACACGAGTGCATCTGAGCGCTGTGCACACAGCTGTGATGCTCTCGGTGTGTGAAAGCTTCACCGTACAGAATAACGTGACCATGTCACCACAGAACCAGACCTGCTGCCACCAAATCCTGACATCAGCAGAGAGGGCTGAAAGTGCTGGGCACCGGCCCCAGCCTTCCAAGGGCCCCTGCGCACAGCCTTTCTGCCGTCTCAACAAGCTGAGCGTGGCATCAGCTGCCCTGGAATTTGGCAGCGGCCACAAATCAGGGCCTCTTTCTTTCTTCTCCCCTAAGAGACAGTCATCCAGCCTTTACCTGCAGACAGGTTAACCTGCACACTGGTCCTTTTCCAGCTCTTGCCACTTCCATGCTTCTATCTAGTAAGGACAGAATTTTCTCTTTGTTTTGCACTGGTCCTGTCAGATGCCAGCAGTCTGACACATTAGAAAAAAATTGGCATTCACAAGGGAAGGGGAGGAAAAAAGTCCTTTGACTCTGAAGCCTGTGTTCACTTTTCTCAGATGAATTAAGTCCCCAGTTTGATATATGCTTAGATTCCATGTGACCACGAGGTCTCAGTTCATGCCATTCAATGGCTACGATTTAATACTAGTGTCTCAGTTCTCTCTCTGT
>RJWH01006661.1:36724-51024 GCA_004363575.1 Solenodon paradoxus
CTCTCTCTCTCTCTCTCTCTCTCTCTCTCTCTCTCTCTCTCTCTCTCTCTCTCTCTCTCTCTCTCTCGCCTGCAGTCCCAATCAACAGAACATTATTCATAGATACTTCTACCTTGATTGAAATGATTTGAGTTCATGGTTTCTCCTGATTATTAAGGAGAAAAACTCATTTCTATTCTTAAAAGTGGCTGAATCTGTGAGCGCGGGAAGGTCAGGTTTTCCTGACCCTCTCCTCTCAAACAGACGCTCCACTGCAGGAGCCTCTGCACCTCCGAAGAAATGGGCTGGGGTACCGGAACAGTGCCTCCTATTCCTTCTGCCCCAAACACACTTACTGCACCAGGAACACCTGACCTGTTCTGTCCTGTCCTGTCCACTGTCCGGGGGCGTATTTTCTCACGAAGAGGAAGATTCACATTGCGACTCAGCAGAGGAAAAGCAGAACTGAACGTGGGTGCTTTCTGACCCGCTCCCTCCTGTCACGGCACCCCAGGAGTTTGCCTCCTCCATTCGAGACAGCCTAGCATTTCAATGATCATTTTCTCTCCCCTCCCTGGTCCCCAGTCTGTACAACAAAAGAAGGGATTTAACCTCCTCTCCTTGCTCTGAAATTAGCTCTATTGTCAAAAGATGACAGCTGGATCCTGACTCCAGAATTTCATGGGAGCGGAGAGCAGCAGTCTTGAAGCCATTGTGTGACTTCCAGCAGACGGGGGACGCTCCCCGGGGCAGGCCGTTTGCAGAAGACCAGAGGAAGTCAGAGGAAAAGACAACGCTTCTCGAGCGCGGCCGGGCTGGGCCAGGTCGGAGTGCTCCTTCCATGTTGTGCATTCCCAGTCGAGTTTCCTAATCGTCTCTCTCCTCGGCGAACAGATGCCCGGCCTCATGTCGGAACCAGATCCCGCCACCGCTGAGATCCTCTCCAGCTCCTTTCTTAGTGAGCCGTTTCCCGAGCAGATGGCACGAGGCTGCAGGCATACTCCTTCCTGGTAATTACCAGCCTTCGCTCCAGATGGAAATGTCAGTCAGCCTCACAGGTCCCGGTTCCTGCCATCGCCTCAGTCCACAGCCCTCTACCTAGGCAAGCCTCTGCCAACACACACCATGTGTTTTGTGATGCTGACTAGGCAGGCAGCAAAAAACAACTTACTTCATGAATATTCATGGCGGAATGTTTCAAGTTCTGTTCATCTGCGATGCTTGGAGGTCTGCTTAAAGGGGGTGGCACCTCCCCAGCGCACTCTGGCCCCTGTCCCCACACTGAGGGGATGCTCCTGCCGGGCGGCCGTGGCGACGGGAGAGGCCTCTCGTGGCGGCCGGCGCCTTCTGCGGCCCAGTGCCTGACTGGCGCTGTCCCCACCCGAGTGTGTCCTGCCTCATTCTTGTCCTGCCACCGCAGGCCACGAGTCACCCAGTTGAACGGAGGAGCTAAAATCTCAGGGTTTTCATTCAGCCCTGATCATCTCATTAGCACATACGTCATCAGCATGAATTCCTTGATCTTGCCCAGTGTTTCCACACACGCGACGCTCATAAAGGCGCGTCAGTCGCCATTCTTTGTTCACTAAATCACAGCATTTCACTCTCCGGGAAGAAGCCTTTGGCAGGCAAACACGAGTCTCTTCAGCTTTCCAGCAGGAGATGGGGGTTCAGGACTTGAGGGCGGGAAAGAGAGAGGGACGGAGCCAGCATTTTAGGGAAGGGAAGGCCGACAAGACCTCCTGGGTCGCCCACATTCTCCGGACGCTGTGTTTGGGGGAGGTCGCAGTGCCGAGGCGACAGGAGGCCGGGCCACGCCCTGCACCCTTCACGCTTTCCTCACACACAAACTCGGTCGCCCCCGCACAGCTAAAGAGCTAAGCCGATCCGATGGTCTTCGTGGGACAAATTCACCAGCAGACCCAGAGGAGAACTGCAGAGTGATGGGTGGGGAGGCTGGGACAGCTTCCTGAGGATGGAGGGAGTCAGTTTCCTACAAAGCATGGTGTCTGCCCTCAGGCTTTCTTGCTCTGCAAGGAGGGTCCAGTCTGTGGGGTTTCTAGTGGGAGGAGGGGAGGCAGGGGAGCTATGCAGAAGAGGGTCTCTGGGCCTCTCAGGGACCGTGTGAAACGTCAGCCTTCTTTCCTGGTTCCTTTTAAGAAACCGATTTGATTGGATGCTTTTCCTCTTTAGAAGAACTGGAGCACATGCTTAGGTGTTTTACAGAAAAAACAGGACAAAGTCATTTTGAAGGACTCCCCACTCCTGCCCGGCAAACACCTCTGTACCTCTGCTTTGTGGGGGGAACGTGGGGAAGGTGAATCCCGTGGGACAGAGACGGTGACAGAGAGCCAGAGCTCACTCGAGACGCCCCGTGATCGCGTCTTGCCGTGGAGAACTGGCAGTGTTTAGATTAATGTCTCCAGCCAGCTCACCAAGGATATCTGCGGGCCCGTCTCTGGTATAATGTGGACACGCAGCGACGGGAAGACAGCTTCACTCCAGCTTGTGTTCCTGCAGAGCTCTGGAGCACACAGCTTAAAATAATGACAAGCAATGCTCTCTATGTAGACTCTATATAAACAATTCTCAGAGAAGGTTTTCACTGATTTTGCCAAGTTCTTGTGCCTGTAGAAAATCTGTAGTTGCAATTCAACCACGATTTGACATTTTTGTTGCGACCCTTCCTGATATAACCATTTTTCCCTTTCAACTTATAGTCATTCAGTTTGATTTGTGATCTCTTACCCCCATACAAATGTATTGATTAACCTGAAGTCCCTTTCCAGGGTATCGTATGGATGTCAAAATGTCACTCACGGTTCGATGTTGTAAGTGACTTCTCTCCCTAGTCAGATGAGAACACTGGATGTTGGAAACATATTTTCCCCATTTTTGTCCTATTCGCCAGGTAGTTGACTATGGATGCAGCACACCTAGAGGACATACGCCGCCTTAATATCGTCTATGTCAGTGTCTTTAGTCTAGCCAGTCACAAAGCCATCCATCAGCTTCAACTTACAGTGCTTGCCAGTTTCTGTGATCGTAGTCCTCCAACTGCGGATGGTGTCAAGTTGCCAAAATGAGGTCATTGACGGAAAACTTGGAAAGAGACAGAGGATGGTGGCACACTTGGTTTGAAAAATGGCTGTCATTAACACACGCGTTCATAATCTCCGACACCATCGCCATAGGCTTCTGCCTCCAGCGTGCATCACTCAGTCACTGCTTTGTGCCGGCGATCAGCTCGTTTTTCAACTCTCACCCCTTCACAGGGATCAGTATTCTAAGAGTGTGTGTTTACCAGGACGTAAAACTACACATTTTTAAAGTCTCGTGTAGGAGGAGCTTCTAAGCCACTGGATCAGCTGAACTGAGTGGACCCACACTTCATCACTTCGTTGAAAAGATGAAATGCGCACACACACGAAAATTGAACGTCATTCCCTGTTTGTGCTCTGTGTCAGGGGATCTTGAGCAAGAACATGAGACTTCAGAGGAGAGTGACCTGGTCAGGGCAGGTGAGGGACTTGGTCTGAGTTTAGAATGGGGTGAAGATTTAAGGTAGATGGAGAGGAGGAAAAAGATACTGCAGTAAGGAACCTGAGGGACGTATTTACTGATCCCCAGTCATCTCAAATGTTATAGTTTGAGTAACAATACTTTCATTAGTCTGAATAACCATTATGAATTACATTAAATCATCTTCTAGGCAACTGGAGAGGCCCAAAATAATCTCAAAAATTAATTAAGGGTGTTGAAAATTACTAAGTTTATCCAAAATAACTCCTAAAACAAACCTCTATACGAAAAGGGGGAAAAAGATGATTTCTTTATTGCGATATCTTTGAAGATTCCATAGAAAGTAAGAGCAAGAAGAGACTTTAGTAAACCGGTTTTGCCCCCAAGATTTGGATCCCTGTGGGTCAGGTGGTCTTCCCGAACTGGGTTCTCAAGAGGCAGGGAGAAGGAGCAGCAAACAATGAGAGGCTGGGTAGAAGAGCGTGGGCTGCAGTCTGCTTCTGTCTGTGGACAGGACTTGTCGGGGGTGTTCTCTCCTGACTGAAGTTCGCCCTGAATGAGGGCTCAGCACTGGTTCCGGGGGCGCTCACCAAAGGCAAAGCCAGCTCCTCCATCTTTGGCAGGTGCGAAAGATATCACAGACCGATCAGGGAAGCGATCTATTTAGCTGGAAAATAAGAAAAGAAACCTGTGATTCCAAATATAGAACTATCTGAAGCTCTAGTGGAGACAATGAATGAAAGATATAAGCAATTCATAGAAAAGTAAAGCTGTAAAAACATGACCAACACTGGAAACGGTTCTACCTCGTTATAATGAAAGCGCTATGATACCGTTCTCTTAAAAAAAAGACCACAGCAGTTACAGTATTCTTGCCTCTTCGGATATAACGAGAAAGGCGTATTCATTCCTTACTCTGCATGCTGATAACGTCTTTCTGAAATCAACCTGACATAGGAGTGTGGAACATAAATATATGCAAATTCTGAGTCAGTACCTCTAGGCCCTGGGAAAAAGAGCCCAAGTTTAACCTCAGAATTGTCATTTGTGGAAGAAAATAAACCCTTAGATTTCTTTCAAAAAACAGTTGTTAAATATATTATGGTCTACAGACCTACCTGTCCACCTCTCTACCTGTCTAAGCTATCAACTCTCTATCCGGTATCTCTCTACCTACTGGCATACCTATCAGCTACCCCACTAAATGTTTTCCTCTTTATCAATCAAATGATTGAGGGAAATCATCAGAGGAAGAAAACATATCTCTGTCAATAGTGGCTATGCCTAAACTATATAGATTAAGGGCGGTTGAGGGAAACCCTTTACCTGTTTCTGTGATGTTTCAGATTCTCTGCATTAAACAAGTTTTGCTCATATACTCAGAAAAAGAATCCAAGTTGATTTAGAAAAGAAATATACTGCTTTCTAGGACAGTAAATTTTAAATCTCAACAGACCCAGCAGGATATCCTGATTCCCATCTCAATTATCTGTGTGATTTCGCCTAAAAGGGCTCCGTCCCAGGACTCTGGGCCCAGCGATTCTAAGGAGATGCTTGCAACGTGACCTAAGGAACACTGCGTCCTTCCAGAACGCTTGGCACACAGACATCAGGTGCTCAGTGTCTCCTAGTCTCCTTTCCCTAATCCACACACTGCTGACTGGCACCAAGTTCTGAAATCAGAAGATCCAATGTGATCTTTTCCAGTCTTGTCCATTTTATCAAAAAGCCTCCTCCACCTCCTCTCCACCTGGCCAGGGTCAAGCCCATGCATGCTAATCAGCTTCTGAACAGGCAGCCATCCTGGGTGCGCTCTGGTCCCCCCGAAGCATCTGTTAGGAGGGACCACACACTCAAGTTTGCCAAAAATGCAATCGTTTGTCCTGCCTGTTCAAGATGTTTAGGCAAAACTTGAAACAGATCGCATTTGGGCAGCGTTCGCCAGGACCCTCACCCCCAGAGATGCCGGGGTCTGGAGCTTCATGGGTTCTCGGAGCACATCCAAGAAAGCCCTGAAAAAGAGGCAGCATCTGAAACTGTGTCTCCGAGACAGAAGCAGCAAGGAGACAGCAAACCTTGGAAGGAGGGATAAGTGTGAAATCTGCTCCCAGCCATGCGAGGAAGCTGATGGAACCCGCTGACTCCAGGGACAGAGATGGTGCCAGCAGCAGAGGCCACATGGCTTCCACTGCAGCCAGGCCGGTCGCAGCTCGGAAGCGCGGATGAGCAGCCCAGTTCCTCCCACGGACAGGCTTGGCCTCAACAGCCGGTGAGTGAATTGACTTCAGGCAAACTGAGTGGACCCAGCTGGAGAGGCGTTTGGCTCTTTCCCTCCCGGGTAGAGGAGGGAGAAAACACCTTAGGGAACAGAGCCACGGCAGCCACTTGATTTTCTTTTAGTTTCCTCTGGAAGGCTCCTTTGGGGGGAAAAGGGACAGAAGTGGAGGACAGAGAAGTTTCAAGGCTTGAAGACATGGATCAAGAACACCTGGGAGCTGAGCTGCGTTGGCAGAGCCGGGCCAGGAGCAAAGCTGAACGTCAGAGCCGGTTAGTGGGGTGCGAGTTCATCCGGACACAATCCCAGCTTCGCACAGGAAAACTTACTAGGTGACGCGTGTTCAGAGCTGAGGACAACCTGAGAGTTCAGCTCTTTCAAAGATGCCGGGCCCTGTCTCTGCGCAGTGAATGTTGTTGACTGGAAATACTGCCTGTGCTTCGGAGGCGCCGCTGAGCCTGCAGGGATGCCAGTATAACGTCCGTCCCTGAGGGCGTCCCGGCAGGGTCTGAGGCTGAAGCTGCTGGGATGCAAAGCTGCTCCTGGGTTGAGCGGGCACACACACCCCGTGGAAGCCTGGAAAAGGCACCACCTGCCCTGTGGACACTGTCCTGCCACCTGGTGGCTGCATCGCTGAATTGCAAGGGCAGTGCTGGACGTCTTGAATCTTCAAGAGCATTTGCAAAATCATCAGGAGCTGAAGGCGTCCTGACAAATGTCCAAGAGGACGGCGAGCACTGCAGAAGCGTGGTGAGAATAAAAGTAAGCATATGTTGTGAGAGAAAATAGCTTCCCTAATGAGAAAGAGGCCAGTCAGATGTGAGTGGGAAGACAGCAGTGGAGAAGGCAGAGGCATCGCGGGCGCAGGAGGCCGGCCGGCTGCTGGCGGGGTGTTCCAGGAGCGCCGCCTCCTCGCCAGGCGAGATTAACCGGTCCTGTGCGGCCCAGGCACAGAGGCCTGCGGGCATTTGGTTTCCCAGCTTTTGTGAGATTCAAAATCCATGAAGGCCTCCCCAGAGCCAACTCCTTCTCCGTCTTTAGCACTTTCTTTTATGCCAGCACCGGGCCTTGAACCTGGGTCCTTGGGCTTTACATGGTCCGCCCCTTAACCACCTCGTCACGGGTGCACTCTGCCTTGTAAGCATCAGCAAGGCTTGGTGCCACTTTTTCCTTTCTCTCGCTTTGATTTTCTTCCTTGCTGCTCCTTTCTTTATTCAACACGCACTGGCCCACTTGTCTGGGACCCCAACTGTGCCCTGTGGATGAGACGCACAGACAACACACGGAAGACAGGCGGTTTGAGCCCAGACCAAACGCAAGGAGCGGGCCCAGCCTCTGTGTTCTGAGAGAGCAGAGGAGGGGCCCCTCGCACCCGGAGGAGAGACTTGCATGCAGAGAGCATCCAGGTGATATCCGAGGACACGGAGGAGTTAAAAAAGAGAAGCGAGCTCAGCGAGGGAGTGGTATGGAGGCTTTTTGGTACAAAGTAAATCAAATTCAAAAAGCAGCAGACGTGTGCATGGAAATGCCAGAGCTGCAGCTTCTCCTGGAGAGGAGGCCAGAGGTCGGCTGGGAGGCTGGCAAAGGCTGAGTGAAGGATAAGCCGAGGAGTTGAATTGTCCCTGGCAGCACAGCATGGCAGCCAGGAGGCCGGCCGAGCAGCCGCCAGAGGCAGACGCGCGCTCCGCAAGGGCATGACAGCAAGGCTGCGTCCGGAGGCCGCGCTGCACGGCAGCAGGGGCCTTGAGGACGCGTGAAGCGAGGAGCAGGCAGGAGGAGGACAGCTCTGTTCAGGGTGGCAGTGGACCCGGGCCTCTGAGGGCCGTGACCGCTGCGGGCCACACCCCCTGGAGGAGGCCCTGGACAGCTGGGTTGGCCTCACTGCTCTGGTGTCTTCTCAAATCCAAACTGCTGCCTCCTCCCGTGCCTCTGGGTTTGGTCTTTCCAGGGAACTTGTCTCCACTCAAACTCCAGAAGAGAAAGTTTCAGGCAGCGAGGTGGACGTGTGTTTGGATGTCACCTGAGGTCCTCACGCTGGAGGGGAAGGGGCAGAAGCTGAGTCGCTGCGGGCGGGCCCGACGCAGCTGGGAGCACAGACTCCCGTGGGTTCTGGGCTGAGCGAGCCCCGTGGCCGCTTTCCAGAAGTGCGTCTCACCTGCGCAGGAGACTAGCACAGAATCAACACAGAACGAGCAGAAAACTCTTTTTCATGACAGAACAGGGTTTCTGGTTTTCAGTGCTGGAGGGATGTATGGAGAACGTTTGTCAAGGAGCAGGTGGGCATTAATTTTTGAGTCCGAGTGGATTTAGGAATGACCCACATTTTCAATCCATCAAGAGGTGGTAACTGGGGCGTGTTATGCCTGAGGTGGGGGGGGTCTCGCCCTGTTTATTAGAGAGGAGGGTCTTGGATGCACCAGTAGGTGTCAGGGAACCACGACTGGGCACTTCTGACCGATTGCCAGTCTGTCGTATCTGTGGTCCCTTGTTCTCAGAGCCCGCTGACATCCTTCCATAAAACAGTTCAGAACATGTCCCACTCCTGCTGAAAGCGCTCTGGTGACTCCCAGGTGACTGTGCAGCATCATTAGCATGGCACATGACACCCTCCACCCTCCACCCTTATTCTTGGTCACTCTCCTCCCACAAACCTTCTACTAGAAGGGTCCAGTCCTTCTAAGTAGAAGAGAGAAACAGGAGAATGAAAGTGGACCCAACGTTTTTGTTACAGCAAAGGATGGTCCTCTTTACCTGGGCAGGGAGCTCACCTGAGATCTTTCTCCCCTCTGGGCAGGGGCTGAGAGTATCTCCCCATGATGTAAGGAGTTAGCCCTTGGATCTCTATAGCCAGGGATGTTCTTTCTTTCAAATACCTTTCGGGAGAGGGATAAGGCAGTCTGTGAGCACATGGAGCTGTTTTGGGCCTGCCTCGAACACTGGCCTGAGGTCTTCCTAAGTCCCTGCCGTCTTGCTTGCAGTGCTGAGCTGGCGGTGTGGTCCTCACAGGCTCGTTGGGAAGAGCGATTAAGACGGAGTGTGTGAAAGTGGCAGGTCACAGTGACTGGCGGTCGGTCACCTGTTGAGTCTGATTTGAAGATGATACCAACACTTAGAGAGAAAGGCAATTTCTGGTTGAATGTGACCAGGCCCAGACCCCGATTCTCACCCTGAAGCCTCCCTGTCTGACACCCAGACTTCGTAACTTACACATCATACACTCTCCTCCCCTCCCTCCTTCAATTCCACTTTTTTCTTCTATTGAACCTAAGAAATCTTGATGCTCAAGAGGATTTTCTTAAGTGGTTCTTTAAGATTGCAGAAGAACAGACACGTGGAGGTGGCAGACATGTTACGGGCATCTGACTTCCAGCATGAAGCAGGGAATCAGATGTCTGCCCGCGTGGAGCTCCTTCTGGGCGGTATCTCACCCTGGAACAGATAAACTCCACCAGCTCCTCATGAGCTGCGATGGTCAATTCTGGCAAGTGGGGCGGCCTGTTGCCTGTAGTTGGGGCCTGGAAGCAAGCTGAGCGCCTTCCTAGTTCCTGTAACGTGCGTCTTCAGCTGAACATGGTCATGTGCCCCATCCTGATGGCTTTAATTAGTCTCCTGCCTTGGGCTTGGGGAGGGTGGTGGGAAAAAGTGGGTTCTCACATCCAGGCCGGGCCTTCCCGAGATGACTGCGCCATGGAGCTTTGCCACAGACCATTTCTTTGTGGGGGTGGGAGTTCTGCTGCTTTTTGGAAAACACAGGATGGGAATGAAACTGTAAGTTTCTTTCTCTTGTCTCTTTCTCCTGTATCTTGGGAAAATGCCAAAATCATTTGACTTGCTTCTCTTCTTACAATCACAGAATGGATGGAACCTGCTCTCTCAATGTCATCCAAACTCTCATGTTCAAATAGAAAGAAAAAACTCTGCCCATCTTTGAAATTGACAGAGACATGATGGCCAGAGTAGGAATAAAGATACATCCTGCTGGACATTGTAAACTTCACAGCTTCAGAGAAAGCCCAGATTCTGGGTATTCATGTCTAAGTCCCATCTCTACCTCTTCTCCTGATTCGCTGAGTCCTAATTTTCTCACTGGCCAAATAGAAATAAAAATAACTACCTGTATTTGTCAGGGTTCACTAGAGAAAGACAAAAGGAAAGCCTATAGGATATCTATCATCTATCTATCTATCTATCTACCAATCCATCCACCCATCATCTATCTACACATCTATCATATATACATACATACATACATACATACATACATATCAGTGGTGTAATTCAGTCCAAAACTGAAGTTCTGAGAATCATGGACTTGTGGTGTAAGATGTAAGTGACTCAACTCAAGCAGAAAATTTGTCCTCCTCCTTTTTGTTCTGTTTTAGACCTTCAGTGAATGGGTTGAGCCCCACTCACATGGGAAAGCGTAATCTTCATTAATTTGTCTACTGATACCAACGCTCATCTCTTCCTAAGACACTCTCCCAGACACACCCCAAAATAACATTTATCAGCTGCCTAGGCATCCCGAAGTCCAGTCAACTTGGCCAATAAAATTAATCATCATACAAACTCATAGGATTTTCACTAGAATTTATGGGAAGATAAGGACAGGAAGGACAGGAAGAATCTTACCTTTTTTTGAGTTTTCCTCCTTCTCTTGGTCAAACTCTGCTGCTTTTCTTTCTTCAACTGTGAAAATCTTTCTAGCAAGGGCCTCCATAGGCACCATCAATATTTTCCTAGCATATGCTTTGGTCCCTGGCCTCTCACAGGACTCCCAGTCATTTCTCCTGTTTTCAATACGGTATATACTCTGGGAAGTCTTCTGCAGCCTTCCAGAAAACGAGGTGTCCTCTGCTAATCCACAGGCATGGTTTTCTCGGCCTCACTTGCTACTACAGGATCTGCCCAAGTCTTTGATTAACTATGAGGCTCTTGACGTGCTCCTCCTGACTCTTCCCTGCACCCTTCTCACTCCTTGTTTCTCTCATATTTGCATCTAGTGGGGTACAATAAACTGAGCTCACACTGTCTCAATATTCCTACTCTTCCCCCATGAATCATGGTGCTGCCTACTTTGCTGGGGTCCTTGGCCCTCTCCCAGCTCCTCTGTGCTCCTTGTACCAGAAACTCACCTTGTGGGCCCTAATCATCTGTCCTCACCTCGATCTCACCATGTTGTGAGCTCCTAGAGGGCAAAGACTTTACCTTGTCCATCTTCAGCATGTCATTGCCTATCACAATGTTTAATGCCCAACAGTTTCCATCCTAAAATAAATAAATGTGCAGCACTCCCTGCCAGGCTGATGTGTGGTCTTACACTCTCCCTCATCTGTCTTCTTTGTGGCTGATTTCTGCTCTGACACTTTCTTCTCTTCCCAGCTTCAACCAGAGCATGGAGACTGACTTCGTTTCATTTGACAGAGCAGGCTTCACATTTGAAGGGGAATTTTCAAGCCAAGGAAACATTTGTTACAAAAGGTAATGTATGATTAACTAGCTTAGAAACAGGGAGGGACTTGGGATTGCTTGGTTTTGATGAGTTCATTAGGGCAGTATTTCTCTCATGGAATGGTTTCAATCACCTGCTAACAGAACGGATCCTCAGACCTTCAGCAACACAGTCTCTGGAAGGGGACAGTCTGCCTCTCTGATAGTCCCGCCTTCAGATTTCCTGCCATTGTGGTCAAAGGCAGGATGGAAAAGTGTCCAATTACGCAAATGCAATTAAAATGCTAATTGGTTGACCATTTTAGGAATTTTTGAGAAATTATAGAGCATATTTGGCAAACAAAGGAGGTAGTCACCCCCCCTTAAGGTGTGCTGTTGACATTTTCAGGGCAGAGCATAGATGTGGAGATAGTGATACTTACCTTGCTTGGATCCCTCACTCTGGTACTGACTGACCATGCGACTTTTGGGAAAACTTTACCTCTTGGTCTCAGTTCTTTATTGACAAAGCATTAATTTTAGCACACCTAGGAAAGTGCAATGAAATGTAGTACCCAGCCTACCACCTGAAAAACAGTAGGCATTTTATAAATTCTTTATTCTTCTTCCCCATATCTGTTGATTCTGAGGCAAAGAATCCAATCATTACTCATCAACGCTAGAGTCAAAAGAATTGATGATATTGTTCAAGTGCAGTTGAACTAGAGGAGTCTGCTTTCCTTTCCACAGCACTCAGAGGTGAAGTGAGATAAATGGAGCCCTCCAGCTTGAACGTGGAGATTTCTAAAGACCAGATATTGAATGTGAGCTGGTGTTAGCAATTTGACTTTCTGGAGCTATTCTGACTTCCACCAGCTGACCTGGTGATTCTGAGCTGAGTCAGCATTACGAGTGAAGACCAAGAGATGGCTCACGCAACTCGAACTGGACACAGATGTGGATAAAACTTCAGAGCTTCTCAAACTGGGCTCCAGAATTCCATTTTTTCTGTCCTCCCTCGTCTTGTAGTCTATCACCATTTTTGAAATATTTTACATGTTTTTTGTCCTTTAACTTGGCACATCCTGCCTTCATAAAACACTCCGCTATCAAATCTACTAATTTTGTAGACTTATACAATCCACAGCCAAGTTAAAGAAAGGAGAAGAATAAAGAAAAACTAAAGGAATCCCTCATTAGTAATGATCATTTCCTTCTGAAATCTCTAAATTTAAAGCTTTGCTTTAACATTTTATTTTAGGTCATTTTAATTGGGAATTTTACTTCACTCTTATTCTCAGGTCATAACTCTCACCCAACTGTTAATCCATTCATTCGCTCACTCACTCATTCACTCACTCACAGAGTCATTCACTCACTCAGTCATTCACTCACTCAGTCATTCACTCATACACTCACTTATTCACTCACTCCCTCATTCACTCACTCACAGTCATTTATTCACTCCCTCATTCACCCACTCCCTCATTCACTCACTCTCAGAGTCATTCACTCCCTCCCTCAATCACTCACTCCTTCATTCATTCACACACTCATTCACTCACTCACAGTCATTCACTCACACACTCACTTATTCACTCACTCCCTCATTCATTCACACACTCACTTATTCACTCACTCCCTCATTCACTCACTCCCTCATTCATTCACACACTCACTTATTCACTCACTCCCTCATTCACTCACACACTCATTCACTCACACACTCACTTATTCACTCACTCCCTCATTCACTCACTCACACACTCACTTATTCACTCACTCCCTCATTCACTCACTTCCTCATTCACTCACTCAGTCATTCACTCACACACTCACTTATTCACTCACTCACTCAGAGTCATTCACTCACTCATGTGTTTTAGGCCGGAAATTTAGAGCAGCGCTTATAGCCGTACCAAGTTTGGTTTTTGACTAAGGTGTCAGAATTCCTTGCACCAGCCCTGGTCTTTTGTATGAAGTCTGACTGGACCACACATTGTTACTATATAATCACCAATTGACATCACATAGGACTCAACTTGCTGCTGGCCTGGCTGCTCTGCTCCTGCTCTGGTTGTTCCTCATCCCCCCTTCTCCTTAGTCGCCAGCACGCAGCATCCCATGTTTGCCATCCCGTGTCCATTTTTGTCTCAAGAAAGTATGGTCAGCCTAGTAATGAATGATTTCTCGAGTATCACTCTCTTTGACATAGACGCATGTGAAGTCAGACAACTGGTATGTGTGCTTCTGACCATGTTGGAGAAGTCACCTTTCACTGGGCTTTCTGAGATGTGGCTGTCGAGGCACTCTGTATGTAGAATGGAGTGCAATAAATTCTGGGACAAGGAGGTCAGACTGGTCCCAGGCGAGTCCTCAGAGATTTAGAGAAGGAGTGAAATCATGAGGATTCTGCATGCTGCCACTGCTAGCTGACACTTATCTAGCATCCACTTTTAAGATAGTGTCACCTGTGTTGCAGAAGACTATTGTGATCCATTTGTGATTTAGTTCTTGATAATGTGGGAGAATTAAGAAAAGGACTGTTCTCCTTCAAAGAAAAGTGTTCTATCTTCAGATTCTTTGTTTCACATAAATGTTCTTATTCATACGCACTTGTGCATCAAAGCAGAAAGTGAAAGTTTCAGGCCCCTCAGGGGATCTTCCCCAGCAACATCCTCAAGGACACGGTTACAGCAATCTCAGTAAAGTCCAGTCAGAACCGTCCCTCAGTTTCTGAGCCACAGCGACACCCACAACAGAGAGGAGGGGTGCCCACCGAAAAACCATAGAAGGTTGAATTTCTCAACACCCAGGTGAGAAAAGGCTCAGAATCAGATGTCATTTAGTTGAAAAAAGAAGAGAGACAGAAAGAGAGTGAGAGGGACAGAAAGGCAGAAAGACAGAGAGAGAAAGAGAGACAAAGAGAGAGAAGAAGAACCAGGAGGAGGAGCGGGAGGAGGAGAAACAGGAGGAGGAGGAAGAGGAGCAGGAGAAGGAGGAGGAGGAGCAGGAGGAGGAGGAGCAGGAGGAGGAGGAGGAGGAGGAGGAGGAGGAGGAGGAGGAGGAGGAGGAGGAGGAGGGGGAGGAGGAG
>RJWH01006662.1:0-50888 GCA_004363575.1 Solenodon paradoxus
ATCACTTTATTTTTTTAAATTTTATTTAGCTGCTCACACTGGTTCACCCCGCCATCCCAGAACCGGGGGTGTGTAGCCTTGAACTCCTTTAGAGGCAACTGACCTAACCACTACTCCACCAGGGTATGCTAAGGGACATTGGTGTCTTCATTGCTGGGCTGGGAGTAGTATTGCCTGCCTAGAGTTGGATGGGGTTACTAAATGGGATACCGCACAACAGTTCTCAAAGTGTGGTCCCTGGGCCATCAGGACTGGCAGCCTCGCCTGAGAACTTGTTAGAAAGACGAGTCCTCGGGCCCCACCCCAAACACAGTGAATCAGGGGCTCTGGGAACCAGTGCCAGGAAGCTGTGTTCTGACAAGTCTAGTGCTTGTGATACGTGCTCAGGTTTGAGAACGACTGCTATGCTCGGTAGTACTTAGCTCAGACAGCCCTGTCAACCTCCCTGATGGCCTCTGCATCTGAACACCTTCGGCCGGGCTGGCGTCCAGGTGCCCGTGAACAGAGCCCCACCTGCTGGTCACAGCAGCCCACGTACATATGCAAGGACACCCATGAGCAAAGACAGCAGCACTGAACACAGGGCGAGTGACCCAGATGTCCTCTCTCACTTCTTTTCACTTAATGGCCAGAAGAGACCAGAGAAAAAGACAGCAGCAATCTTTAGGCAATATTTTGAGTCAGCACTAACAGGTACCCTTTACCAAAGGTTTGTGTCTTGGATGCCTCTGCAGAGAAAACAAGCAAACACATGGCAGCCCTCCTTCCTCTGCCTTCTGCTCATGTGCCTGCTTCCACCGGGGTCACCGGCTGAGGGCAGCCTTGAGGATATGGTTGCAAGGCAATAGGATACCCACCACGCTAGACCAGTAGCCCACCCAGGCACCTGGTCCATCTGGTCACCCAGCTCTCCTGGGTGAGAGAACTGTTGTCCTGCTTTTATATTCCAGTCATGGGGGGATGGGTTTGCACGTCACTACAAAGTCTCTTGCCTGTCTCCTTGGCTTGTACTGAGCGGCACCCCTAGTAACACTGAGTTGAAAAGCTAGAGTTGTGTGCTACCCTTAGGTATCTGGAACTGATGCTGACCAGGTAACAATGGAAGGAAGTGGCAGGAGATACCCCTCTACCCGGGACAATGGTGAGCGGAGTCAGAAGGCTCAGTCTGGGGAAGATGAGTGTCCCACAGGTAGGGTAGTTGGGGGCCCACTCTGTGGGGGTTTCGGGTCAAAGAACCCACGGCAGAGTTAGGCGAGTGAGCAAGCAGAGGTTTAATCAGAGGGTAAAGGGATGGAGCTGACCAAGGGAGGTCCAGACTCCGTGGTTCAGGGTCGCTCCACATACCAGACAGGCCCAGTGAGTAAGCAAGTTGGGGTCCATTAGTGGGGAGCAGAGGGAGAGAGAGGATGGAGCCAGCCAGGAGGCTAAGACCCCAGCTGACTTGAGGCCTTGCCAGCGGCCTGAGTTTTTAAGGGAAAATCCCACATGGTGAGGAAAGGGGATGGAGAGAGAAGTCTGCAGACCAGGTTTCAGTTCCTGATTAGCCAAGGTGACATTGTCCTTTGAAGTTATTGGTGGTCTTCTTCAACTGATGTAATTCTTTTGTTTCTTGGTTTAAGAGTCTGTGCTGGTCACTTACATGTCCCACATGTCAAAACTCCGCCATCAGCTTTCCTTATGGATCCGGATGCATCCACGACTGGGTGCTGGGGCGAGAGGCAATTCACTGTCCTGATAGTTGAACTTTAATCCCTGGTCTAAGACTTGCTTTTGTGGGGGTTCTGACACACTCAGTGCTTTACCCCTCCTGGACCCTGTGCAGGGACAGACAGTCAGGCTTCCTCCTCAGGACTCTCCAGGTGGGGCGGCCAGTGAACACATGGTCTCTGACTGGCTTCCCTACCCAGCCCCTCGAGGTACTGTTCCTTCACATTCTCTGATCTACACTTGGCAGAAACTTTCCCCTTGGACCTAGCTCCGCTAGGCTGGAGGGCCGAATCGCACCACTAAAGGCTGCAGGAGACCGAAAGTGGAGTGAACTCAAAGTGTACGTGGGTGGTTGGAGGTGGCAGCTCCAGGCGGCTGGCTCACCCGCAGGTTGCAGAGGCCCTGCCCTGTCTGAATCCCAGGCCCTAGCCCGCTTTTAGGACCAGAGTGACCTCCCTGAACTATCACCTCTGTTCCTCCTGTCTCTACTTTGAGGCATCATGTCTCAGGCCACCAGGCAGGAACCGCTCCAAGATACCCTGACACCTTTGTGATTTAACCTTAGAGGCCCATCCCGAAAACCATAATGTGGTGCCACCCAAGAACCACAGCATTAGATCAGATGACACACATCTAGAAACAAGGTTATGTGACATGCCCCAGTGCACTAGTGGATTGGTTAACTGCCTCCAGCCAAAGCACCGGCCACATAATCCCAGGACCTGGTTCACATCCCGTATCAGGGAGAACAAAAGCTGTACAACTGACTAAAATTAAATAAAATGCTTCTTCCTCCTTCTTTCTGCCTGCCTGATTGCCGTCATGTCTGCCTACATCTTTCCTTTTAAAAAAGGTTTATGTGGACACAAGAGGGAGACATGCCCTTTGACCTCAAGGAACTTAGTGTTGAACAGAATGTGACTGAATACTAGCATGTATTCATTCAGCAAACATGCATTCAGTACTTGCTAGTGCAAGAAGCACTAGATGCCAGGGACACTGTGATGAATCAGATAAACTGTCTTGCACTGTGGGACTTAAAAGTTGCCAGGCAATTTACAGGAATGGGGTGGGGACAGGGGCTGTGGAAACTTCTAGCAAGAGCTAATGTGGTAAGGGATGTCTGAGCTGAGCCTGAAGGGACAGTGGCCTGGGAAGTGGGTGCATAGGCAGTGTGGGAGAGGGGGGCTTCCTGCAGGAGCTCTGATTTAAGCTGGCCGTTGGTTGACAAGGCAGAGGGGGAAGAAGGAGGCAGGAATGAGTATTGGGACTGAGGCAGGGCCTGGGCCTGGCTGCTCCAGTCTCACCATTGTGTGAGAAGGAAGAAAGGTGAGCAGAGGCAGGAGGGAAGAGAGAGGAGGAAGAAGCATGAACTCTGAGTCCTTGGGATGTATGTGGACTTCCCCGGCTGAAGGTGGCTGACCAAACCACTACTCTACCAGGGTGTGCTTCCAGGGCACCTTCAAAGTTAGAAATGTGGACCTGAGGTGCAGTGAGAATATGACCCCAAAGAAGACACTCTAGGGAAGGAAGACTAGAGATGGAGGACGGGGTGCCCAGCTTCCCAGGTGAAGGAAGGGGACTAGCCTGAAGACAGGGAGGGTCACAGAAGCGCAGAGAACAAGTCTTCAGGGAGGGGAGCCAGGAGTGGCTCATCTGCAGCAAGTGGGTCTGGGGCAGGAGAGTACATGGCTATGGAATTGAGAGCGTTCTCTCTCTCTGTTTTTTAATTTTTTTTTAGACTTTTCTTAGAAGACTTATAATGATTCTATTTATCAAGGAAAAGTGCAGGCAAGATGAAGATGAGTAGGCAGACAGGCAGGAAGAGAGAGAGAAGGAAGAGGTATTTTACTTTATTTCCATTTTAGTTGTCCACACTGATGGTCTCCTCTGTCCCCGACTTGAACCCAAGGGGGTATGGCCTGGTTTTTTGGAGGCAATTGACCTAACTGCTGCTCCACCAGGGCCTGCTGAGGAAGTTTTCTTACACTGCCTTGGTCTCCACCCTCTCCAGGAAGTGCATCTTCTTGCCAAAAATAGCCCCAGAGGCTCTGACAGGCAGCAGCTGGCCATCTCCTGGGCAGCAGAAGCGGGAGGCGCAGGTTCTCTGCCTGGCATTACCAGCCACCCGTTCCAGACGGCTGACTAATGACGGACGCCAGCATTGCCTTTGAGCTGTAAGATGAAAGCAGTCACAGGCAGGTGGGGTGAGCCGGCAGGGCCAGGCATGCCTGAGGACTCAGCAGTGCAGGAGCCTCTTCCCTCACACCTCCTGGATCCAAAGATAAGTCTCTCCTACAACTGGTCCCAACTGGAGCTCAAGCTTCACCTGGATGGAGAGGAAGTCCCCCGCCGCTCCATTGGGAAGGACAGGGCCCTTCTTGCATTGCTAATTCCAGGCTCCAGGCCACCAGCACAGCCTACCCCAGGACGTCTCCCAGCTGGGGTCTCCTCACAGAAGTGGGGTTCTAGCCCCTAGGCCTTGGGTCATGCCCAGAGAGCAGGGAGGAAGTTCCAGAAACAGGTGTAGCCAAATGGATCCAGGAACACCTGTGCCACCCACACCCATGGCCCTCTTTTGGCCCTAGAGTAGCTTTATCCTTTCTGAGTGCTCCCTTAACTCCTATTCGGATAGGATAGGAAGAGAGAAAGTCTGGGGGGCCCTCTGATTCGGAGAGGGACGAATAGGTAAGAGTGGATACAGTTAGAAGGGAGACAGTTCTGATAAAAGTATGAAGCGTATGGAGTGAGGTTGGCTCTTCTGAGCAATTTACTTTTTTTCTCAAAAAAATGGACTCATTTTTCTCAGTGAAATGGAAGTATTACATGACTGTCATGAGTAAATGAGAGTGAAGGAACTTCCAACAGTCAAGGTCATGTGCTGGTGACTCAGCCACCCTTGTTGCATCAGGAGTTTCCAATGTGAAGCCCCAGAGTCCAGTGTGGGAGCATCCACAGATGCCTGAGGCAATGTGTAAAAATGCATCTTTTGGGGTGAGGCTCCATCGCTCTCCTCACCTCTGAATGAGATCTGGAGCCCAACAAAATTTAAGACCCACACAACACAAATCTATTCCTGCTGTCTTCCAGTTGGGTTAGCTGAGACCCCACCTCACACGACTTGCTGGATGTGGGACCCTGGCCCCCCCACACCCACTACTTCCTGCTGCTCTTCCTATGCCAGGTGAGGATAGGGTCAGAGGGGAGAAGTTAGATGAGGAGCCCCAAATCCTACTGAGAGTTGGGGTTCCTGTCCTGTTACCAGGATGAGGGCATTCCAGAGGGTGGGGAACACAGACACAGAAGCCTAAGGATGGGAAAGGCCTGGGAAGCCCTTCCTGGATGCCCAGGTGAGTCATCTTCCCAGTCTCCCTTTCCCAACAACCTCCCCCACCAAAGGTCTCAGACAGTGTCTCCCTCTGACACTATCCTGGGAGGACTTCTCTGGTTCTGTTTTCTCTTCTGGAAAAGTTGAAGATGCCATTTATTCAAAGCTTTAAGGAAAACTCTGAAGGACCAGTGTAAGGTGGGCTCACCCAAAGATGTCATTTACTGAGTGCCAGGTATGTGCTTGATGCTTTGCCTAAATCAGCATGTCACCTCTTAAGAGCCCTCCCTGACCACTTGGTCAAAGTTAATTCTACTCCCCACCAAACCCCCAGTTATTCACCCTCACACTCCCCATTCCTGTCCTTCCTAGCACATATCATAATTTATGGTGTTTCTGTGTTTCTTACCCACCTTCTTCCACTAGACTGTAGTCTTGCCATGAGCAGGGGTGGTGTCAGTTTGTTGACTGGCCTATCCATCATGACTGCCACTCAAATACTTGTTAAATGTCTTCATAACAGACTTATGAGGTAGGTATTATCATTGTGCCCATTGTACAGAAGGAAAAACTGTGGTTTAGAGTCAAAAAGACCTGCTTAAAGATAATATGTTAGCACCAGATCTCATCTTCACTCCTCCCTCCTTGAAGGATTTGCAGAACCACAAAACTTAAGGGTCAGAAAAGAGGTTGGGCCCAGGAAAATGTCTCACCAGTTCAGCCACCACCCTAGCCTCAGCTTTCCTCAGCTGAGCCCTCCCAACCTCTCCTCACACCCCAGGAGCTCCGAGTCATCAATCCACAGCCACAGAGCTGAAGGCCAGTCTAAACTGGCCTGTTTATTCCCCAAGCCAAGTGAGAGCCAGTCCTTCCCTTCCCTTCCCACCCCAGAGCAATATACAGCTGGGAGTCCCTGCTCCACCTCTCAAGCCTTAACACAGCAGATAAATTAGTGGACTCTTTTATAAAACATTGTACAGGGGAAATATATACATATATATAGCCAGTGATTGCATTGGGAGGCTTCTTGAATTTAGGTAACCAGATCCTGCCCCATGGGGGTCCCCACCCATCCAACTCTTTCCATGCAGGGGTTCACTTGCTGTTCCCCACACCTGGGACCTCAGTTAGTAACCATGGATCATACAGACCCAACACCCCCCCCACCCCCCCCACCCCCACCCCGGGAAGAAACTGCTTCCTGGCTGTTCCTGGAGGCTGCACCACTCCCTGCCCTTCCTTCTTACCACCTACCTTCACCTGGGCCCAGGAAGTCAACCCACCTGAACCTGAAGACGGGACAGACCAAGGAATGTGATTGCCTCCTGACGAGAGTAGCCACCACATCCAAAACCAAGACCTGAAAATGGAAACGGGTGGAACTTCCTGGAAAACAGGCATAAACCCAGATTGTCCAGGCAAAGGATGAGTTCTCACCCTACTGATAGGTCCTCTGCTCGGAACAGTCCTACTCTTGACATTCCCTAGCAGCAGCCAACTCCTGTCAGACTTTCCTTCCCCTCTCTATTGCCTCCCACTCCCCAAGGCCACCTGGCATCTTGGCCACACATTTTAAGTCCTCAGCAGGGGGCCTCAGTACTGGGGGCCTGTAGTATCAGGATTGGGAGGAGTAGTTGGGATTAATGTCCTCTCAAAATCCCACATGGGACCTGCCCATGTAAGGTCGTGGGTGTTAAGCTTCAGGTCTTCTGACTCCTGGGACCCTATCCCTCAAAACCATGACTACCTTGGTCTGAGTATAACAATCCTTAATCCTCTCCTTTCCCAAACATATCACCTCTCCTCTGCCTAGGCCTCCCTGTAACTAAGGACCAGGACCAGAGAGAAATGAGCCATCGTCCTCTCACCCCTGCCCTTGGCCAAGGGAAGCACTCTGGCTAGTGCCTCCCCACATGCTGAGCATGCACATTCCCGATGCCACCTCAAAGTGGCTTCTGTGGTTGAGCCCCAGGTATCACCTTTCGGGGTGGCACATGGAGGACTGCTGGAGGCTAAAGAGATCCAACGTAACTGTGCACCCCCAGGACTGGGGCTTGGCACTTTGTGCACCCGCGCAGGGGTGAGGTGCGGTCTGACAGGCGGTCATGGCCATCCCAGTGGCTTCCCACTCAGTTACTACCCCACCCCTCTTTGCTGGCAGAGCCTGCTTAGTAGGCCATGCTGGTAAAGCTGCTTTAAGTAAGTCTTGCTAAAGCACATAGTAGCAGGTAGCGGAAACCCAGGCTCCGGATGTTTACAGCGTCCTCCTGTCCTCCTCTCCTCCCTCTTTCCCTTCCACTCCCATCTGCAGACAGTCCGCGGTCACATCCGTGCTTTGGGAAACCAAAGCCCACTCTTGATCTTCAGGAGCCAGTGTGTCTCACTTGGTGTCCATCGGTGTTCAAGGAAGAAAAACTCTCTGCTGCCCGGTCAGGCTGCCTAACACCTGCTGTGTCCTCCTCCCTCCCACCCCCACCAAAACAAGTGCCCAGACCCCACCCCTTTGAGTAGTGCTCAGGACGCGGCTTTCCAATGGGCACCGGCGTAGGCATAGGAGATGGGGTGGCGGGTCCCAGGTCTCACGGTGAATGTGTTGACGGGGCTTCCATAGTGGGGGGTGCTGTGTGGAGACCTGGGGAGTGCAGCAGGAGAGAGGCGAGGTCAATATCTGCAGCTGTTTAAACAACAGTTGTCCCAGGCGAGGTGGAAGCCCTCACCTTGGATCACAGAGTTGACCAGCCACTGCCATCAGTCACATTTAGTCTCCTCCCTCAGACTTTTCAGGGGAGAGAGAGGGAGGCGCACTTTACCTGGAGAGGTTGCTGTCGGACTCCGGGCACGAGATACACAGCTCTAATGGGCCCCACAAGCCCTGGACCTGTCACCCCCAGCTGGGACCCCAGACCAGCAGTACTGACTCATCAAACACCGGGCTCCCCTCCCGTGAAGATCCTGTTGACCTGACACCCCGCTAATCAGAACTCCTCACTTCTAGCCTGGGTCGCGATCCATCTCTGTATTGTTGGGAAATCCTCACCCCCAAAGAGCACTCAGACCTCCCACACTTAGTCTACTGTCCGGGACTTCAAGGGGTGGGGGAGAGGAGACCGGCTGGGGAAGCTGCCGGGACAGGAGGATGCGGGAAAAGAACAAAGGAGAGAAGGCTTGTGGGAAATGCCAAGAGCGCCCTCGCCAGGTAAAGCGCGCCGCGCCTCCTCCTTCCTCTCCGCCGCGGAAGTCAGAGCGGAGAAAATCAAACGTCCCTAGACGCTGGCAGCCCCTCTGTGGTCCGCGGCAGGGCCTCTGCGCGGCCTGCGCTCGCCCCGCGCTCCCTGCACCGCCCCGCCCCCGCTCACCTGCCGGTGGCCGGGGTGAAGCCGTAGTCGCCGGCCGCCGCTTTGTACTTGGCGTCTCCGCGGGCGGCGCCCTCCAGGGACAGCCGGCGCGAGTGCAGGCCGCCGGGGGGCGCGCGGCCCGCCGAGTTGATGCGCCGCATCTCTGGGCCTCCCGGCGGCGGCCCGAAGCAGTTGGGGGTGCTGAGGCTGCGCGCGGTGCTGCCGCGGGGCGGCGCGGGGTTGCGGGGCGGCTCCCCCACGTACAGGCGCTTCTTGATGAGCGAGCGGCCCCCGCCCGAGAAGCGCTCCAGGCCTCCGGAGTAGCGCACACCCGTGGGAAAGCAGAAGCCGCGCGGCGTGGCGGCTGCGGGGTTGACGTCCAGGGGCTGCCCCAAGTCTGCGAAGAGTTTCCGAGGGGAGCCCCAGCGACCCGGATACTGGAGGGCGGGGACCTGGGGCTCGGGGTCACTGCTGAACTCTGGCGGCGGTGGGATGACCTCGAAGCTGAACTCCTCCTCCTCCTCCTCCCTCTTGTAGGAAGGAGATGGAGGGGATGAGAAAGATTTGGGCAGTAGGCTGCCCTGGTGGAGGCTGGAGGGCTCCACCTTTGTTCCATTGTACCCATGGCTCGGGACTGGGTCCCTGCGAGGCTGGGGCTTCCGCAGACTGGCTGCGGTCGGCTGCCCTGACAAGGTCGGCTGGGGGCCCTCAGCCTCCTTGGGTAACTTTGGGACCACAGTGAAGGAGTTGGGCCGGCCATCCTTGTAGAAGATGCTGTCCGAACCTGCGTCAGGCTGGCTGCCGTGGCCGCGGAGACTCCCGGGCAGGGAGGACCGGCCCAAGGCGGTGACCCCCAGCCTCCCTTTCTGTGCCCTCTGCCTGGCTGCAAGGAGCAGGGCCATCGGGGAGCCCCGCTCCACCAGCTCCCCAGTCACGGGATGTCTGAGGGGTTCATCTGTGCACTGGGCTGAGACTGGGGGTTTGGCTGGTAGCCTCTGAGGCTCCTTCACTTCCATGGGATCCCCTGTCCTTGCAGCCTCTCCTCTGGCCACTGTGGGCATCACCACTGCAACCTCCCTGGTAGGGCTGTTCTGGCTGCGATGGGACTTGTAGAGAAATGTCACCTCTTCTTGCTCAGGGGATATCTTTGGTGGCAGAGCTGGAGATGAGAGGGCTCCAGGCGTAGGCAGCTTACTGGCCTCTGACCGGCAGTTGTCTGCCTCTAGCTGAGAAGGCACAGCATACTCCTGAGGTCCTGCTTTCTCCCATTGCCCAGCTGGGTCTAGGTTCTTTGCTAGCATTTGGGATGATATGGTGACTGTGGTAGGTCCAGAGACAGCCTTAGGAGGGGTGACTGGCCCAGGTGTGGCCTTGGGTGGTGTGGCTGGCCCAGGCGTGGCCTTGGGTGGTGTGGCTGGACCAGGCGTGGCCTTGGGTGGTGTGGCTGGACCAGGCGTGGCCTTGGGTGGTGTGGCTGGACCAGGTGTGGCCTTGGGTGGCGTGGCTGGACCAGGCGTGGCCTTGGGTGGCGTGGCTGGACCAGGCGTGGCCTTGGGTAGTGTGGCTGGACCAGGCGTGGCCTTGGGTGGTGTGGCTGGACCAGGCGTGGCCTTGGGTGGTGTGGCTGGCCCCAGTGTGGCCTTGGACTGGAGTGGTGTAGTTGGTAGATTCTTAGGCACAGGCTTGGAGAGTTTGCCATCATCTGCCCTGTTTTCAAAGATTCTTCCCCCTTCTAACCGAGGTTTGGGGGGCAGAGACCCTATGCTGGGCTTGACTTCCCTCTCTGAGGATAAGGAAAGCCGGGCCTCCAGCTCATTTCGGATCTGCCGGACACTGGGGGTTGGGCAGTCTTGGGGGATGTAGTCCACAGGAGGGAGGCTCAGGCTGGTGGAGGCCTCCCTCTCTGGCAGGCCACACAGACTCTTCTCAGGCACACTTGGGGGGATTTCTTTCTCTGTTAGGCTTGGGGGACCATCCTTTTCTGGCAGGCTGGGGTCCTTCTTGTCCTCTTTTCCCTGAGAGGCCACAGTTGGGCCTGGCCTGTGGCTCCTAGATCGGTCCTCTCTCCTGGAGCCACAGAGGTAGGCTGCCAGCTCGCTCCGCAGCTTCTCCATCTGGCTGGGATCCCACAAGTCCACAGGCCCTGAAGAGGTTGTTTCCTCTGGGCTGGGAGGGTTGAGTTTGGGTTTGGGAGCAGGATAGCTAGATTTGGTTTTTTTCATTAACGCAGTCGGTGGAAAGGCTGCCTTCTTAGCAGAAGGCAAAGGAGGGGCAGCTGGGGGCAGGGGCGGTGCTGGGGGAGGGAGTGGGGGTGCAGGAGGGGGCAGGGGAGGTGCTAGAGGTGGGGTCTCGGTTGATTCCTTTGTCCAGGATTGGCCCTGACCCAGCTTTGGGCTTGCTGGTGCCACAGCCCTGAGCTCCCTGGAGCTGTCTGACTCAGGAGCCTGGTCTGGGTAGACCTGAGATGCAGGACGGATGTGAAAGGTGGGAGGCAGTGGGAGCCTACTGGGGGTCTTCTTAGTAGCTCCTTCTTCCTCTGGAGGAGCCCCTTGTGTTTCCTGAGCTGAGATGGATGAAGTCCTGACTGGTGTTGGGGGAGGCACCTTGAATGAACGTGGGAAGGTGAGGTGGGGCTCTGCCTTAGGTCCCAGGGGGCTCCCCTTTGGCTCAGCAGGGCTCCTTGGGGGGCTAGATCTGGGGGCCTCTGGCTGCCTGCTGTTCAGTGCTATCTCTGATTTCCACTTGGTGACACCCCCAGAGGGAAAGAGGTGAGTCCCCATTGGGTGAGGAGACACTGGAGCTGGGGGTGCTGGGGCTGGCAAAGGCGGTGGGGGTGGGGCTAGAATGGTCAAGGGTGGGGCAGGGGGAATGAAGTCGGGTGGGGTGGGTGTGGTTGGGGAAGGAAGGGCACATGATGGGGATAGGGACCCCAGTACTGGGGCTGGAGATGGGGCCATGCTGGGCAGGGGTGGGGGTTCCAGCAGGAGGGGAGGTGGTGGGGGAGCTGTGGAAGGTGGAGGTGGTGGGGGAGACTCCCCTTGAGGTTGTGAAGTATCTGGGGGTGGCCCTGGGGCTGGGCCTGGGGGAGGTGGGGGAATGAGTAGGTCCTGGCCATAGTGCCCAGGTCTTAGGTCACCCACAGAGCTGTACAATCGGAGGTTGCCATTGACCAGTGAGCCTGTACCTGGAAGAAGAGAGAGGCAAAGATGAAGGCCATGAGGCGGACCAACCTTGCCAATCTCTGTGTGCCCAGCACAGGAGTGGAGGAGGGGGCATGCACGAGAGTTCATGTCTTTCCTTCTGAATATTGAGGGAGTGGCAGTGTCTCTCTTCTTTCTTGGGAGGGGCCCCTGCCTGTCTCTGACACAAATCTGGAACCTGTACTGAATAGTCTTCATTTACTCCAGAGAGTCATGCTCCACCCTTCTCTGCCCAGCTTTCTGCCAGGACAGCCTTACCCTCTGGCTACAGGTGGCTTCAACCAATGGAGCTGCTGCAGGAGCTCAGAGAGGGTGGGAAAGGGGCCAGGACACACGTCCCATGGCTCCCTCCCTGCTGGTCTGCACTTCTGGCCAATGGCCCCTTTCCCCAGCTCAGGGATGGTAGCAACCTTCACCAGTCAGCCACCCACTACATATTGTCCTTTTAGTAGTCTCTTTGCAGCTATGCCTTTGGTCTATTTCTTACAAGGGCCTTGACTGGTACACTCCAGAAAGGCCAGGGTTCACATCCCAGCTCTAACACTTACCAGAAGTGTAACCTTAGACACACTAATTAACCTCACTGAGACTCAGTTTCATCATCTAGAAAATGGGCATAATGTCAATGCTTACCTCATAAAGCTGTTGTGAGGATTAAAGAGAGCTCATGGAAACATATGGAAAAGACTTACAGTGCTAGGCCTGCAGGCTCATTGTGAACAGACTATTAAACCTGTGCTTAACTCTACAGCCTGTGCACAATCACAGGGAAAGCTGGGGAGAGATATGAAGTCATGGATGGGGCATGGATGGAACTTCTCAGTGAGAAAGTGTGGGTGAAAGTCCCACAGGAGGGAACAATTTGCATGAACAACTCCTGCTTTCTAAAGACTTGAATCCTCCAAGAATCCTGTATTTTACCTTGCAGAGAACTTCTCTAAAAGACTGTGACAGATGCCGCACAGCTGATGGAATGGGGTGTGTTGAGGGTGATGGTGTGTAATAATGGGCAGTAAATTGGGACCCAAACCTAGCCCTTCAGCAAGATGGGGAAGCTATGACATTTCATTAACATAAAGTTTAGTTGCAGATTAACTAAACCTGGGAGAGGCACAGGCAAAGGGTAGAACCGATTTGTTCACTGAGACAAAAGAACTCTTTGAATTGCCTTCGAAGCAAGCAGACCCCTGCTGGTGCCACCCAGTCTGCAATTACAAGACAAGATGGAAACCAGACCTGCCCTCCATGTCACGTGTACTCTGCCTATAGAATCTCCCTGGCCCACTCACTCAGGGAAGTGGATCTGAGACAGAGAGATCTCCCGCTTCCTCGGTTGGCACCTTCCAATAATAAACCTAATTTCCTTTCATCAATAACCTGGCCTCTGAGTCTTGGCCTTTTCACATAGCAGGCAGCAGAACTGGGCCTGGTTACAACGGGACAACCTGGTCCCCAGTGTCCTCACTGTTGCTGCAGGCCCCCAGAATGTCCTGGGTCTGTCTGTCTTAGGGGCAACCATCTCCTGTCAGTTTCTAGCACACAGCCTAATCTGGGGGTGGTGCAGCTCTGGAGGGCTTCTTCCAGCTGTCTGACTTCAAAACAAAGAACAGACCCAGAGAGGGGAGGAGGGAAACTAACATTCACTGAGCGCCTAAGTGTTTGGAACTGGGGAACAGCAATGAGAAACAAGACAGTCAGTGCTCCCTGTGGCCTAGTGGGTTAAACCAGACGCAGTCCACATACATCCCAAGGTCCCCAGTTCAAGACCCAGGGCTAGGGAAACAACCTAGATGAACAAGTAAATAAAAATAAATAAAGTGCTTCTTCTTTCTCTTTCCTCCTGCCTCCCTGCCTGCTTGCCTTCATTCCTTTCCTTAAAGAACAAGAAAGAAAGAAAAAAGTAAAAATCCTGGCCCTCCTGGAACTGTGTTTTAGTGTGTCAATGAGACAATGAATATATTGCATTAGTAAATTATGACCATGTTAGATGATAAGTAACTAAAGACAGAAGAGGAGTGCTGAGGTGCAATTTGATAGGGAGGTCAGAGAAGACCTGCTGAGACATTCTAACTGAGGGAATGGGAGAGCAAGAGCTTGCGAGGCAGCTGGGAAGTGCAGTGTAAAGGCCCTGGGGTGAAGACACACTTACTGAGAGTCTGCAGCAGTGTGAGGCAAGAAGGACAGCAGGAGATGAGGCCAGATTCTGCCAGTCTTTGCAAGAATCTTTTCTTTGTGTGACATGGAAGTCATCAGTGAGTTGTGAGCACAGGTGTGATAAGTGACTTTTGTCCCATTCAATCCTTTCTTTGCTCCTCAGGAACTAGAATTGCTTTTTGCCATTGTTCATTTGGAGATACAGAGGTGCAAAGGGTTAAGCAATTTGCCCCTGGGAGCAAAGCTAAAGCGCAGGGAAGCTGGGATTCAATGCCAGGCATGTCCTTCTACTGTTCACGCTGCCCTTGCTTCTGCTCTGGCCCCCCCATGTTCCCTCACCATTCTTCCCCTGCTGGAGCTGGGCCTTCCACAAACCTATTCTCCCCTACTCCCGGCCAGTGTGCTGTGGGGGTAAGGGCCTGAGGACTGAGCTTTCTCACCAGCTGGGGAGGTGGGGCCAGATGCTTGGGCCTGAGGAGGAAAGAAAGATGGATAAGCCTCTTACCTGTCACTTCTTTGTCTGCAAAGTCTTCTGGGACAGAGGGGGTGGGCACAGCCAGCCCATGGCTCTCCTGGGCATTCTGAAAGGGAACAGAGAGATCAGGGAACAGGGACAGATGGACAAAGAATTCTTAAATCGCTGCTCCATGAGGCCATGTTGCTGCTGTAAGTGTAGCACGAAGGCTGCACAACCTTGCAAATATACTAATATTTACGGCTCCGTGGAATCTCGTTATAGTCTGTAAAATTACTCCAACACTGAATTAGCAAAAAATCAATGCCAAGGGAAGACCAGGATTAGTTTCCTGCAAACCTTGGTCACATCCTTTTTCGTCCATCTATCAATACAAAACCTTGTTTCACATGTGTTTAAAGCCGCCTTCTTTGATTATGTTCTGTCGAGTCCTTGACATTGAACTCAGTGCCGCCCTTTGTACAGCATGCCCGCGGGAGGCTTCTCTGCGGCCCTCACAGCCTTCCTGCGCTTAGGAACCTTGGACAGCGCAGTGCCACTATGGTGGGCAGGGGTGGGCCTTTGAAACAGCACGATACCAATGAAAATCAAAGAAATATGAAACATGTGACCCCAAACAGAAAAGGACACTTATTTCTAGTATGAGAGCGGAAACCAGAAAGCAAAGTGATGCTTTGTTCCACCTCAGCTGGGTGACTCGGGTTTTTCTCTACTCTGCCAGTGTCCAAAATGACTGGAGTATTGATTTGGGGGTCATAATACATTGTAGTGAGTAGACGAATCTGCAAATACAGAATTCACAAATAGTGAGCATCGACTGCCTAGGAATTGTATCTCAATTAAATCAAGCAAACAAACAGAACAAACAAGCCCCCCACCCAAGTCTGCAGTGACGCCACATGCATGTCCGCAGATTAAGAAGCCAAACCCTCTGGCCTGACCTACTGTTCGCTCCTAGTTTTCACTGAGTATTTGCAGAAAAATAAATAAGTAAAATGTGGACACTGGATATTTTCAGCACTGCGGATGCCCTTCTGATCTCTCTATAGAGGAACAAATCGTAATATGTTTACACAGCTGTTGATTGGTACATACGATTTAACATTCTTTTATTTTTTCTTTCCCAAATATACATTTTTATATGTCAACACAGTCCACACGCCTGTGCTTCTGAAGAGCTGTAGAACATAGTAGCTTTCAAGATCCTCAATAACTTGGCCTCATACCAGTCCATTTTATTTCCGCCTGTTACTCTATCCCTCATCTAGTTTGACTCTTTCCCCACCATCCTCCCAACCCACACATATGATTCATGTTTGTCCTTGTAGCTGGGTGTTAGTTAGGCCGTGTCCTTCTCCCCTCCATTTCTAATGATAATACCCCTTGCTCTGTGCTCTCTCAGTCGCACCACTCTGTGAAGAAGATACTATACCCATTTACCAGGTGAGGACACGGAGGCTCAGAAACATTTAGCGAGTTGTCTGAAGTCACACGACCAGTACTACCAAACCCAAGTCTGTAGAACTCCTCCCTCTGAGTGTTTTGTGTCTGTAAATCTCTCATCCTTCAAGGATTGACAGCTGCTCCAGGGAGATGGCAGAGAGGGAGGGGCTAAGAGCCAGATTGGCGGGATTTGAATTCCAGCCCTGCAACCTACCAGCTGTCTGTATAACTGCAAGT
Source organism: Solenodon paradoxus (assembly GCA_004363575.1). NCBI lineage: Eukaryota > Metazoa > Chordata > Mammalia > Eulipotyphla > Solenodontidae > Solenodon > Solenodon paradoxus. The sequence continues at coordinate 15,880 of RJWH01006662.1, forward strand.
TAGGTATGCTCTCTGTGTCTGTTTCCCTGTTTGTGAAATGGTGATTAACATAGAATCTACTTATTCCAGGAAATTGTAAGTATTAAATGATGTCATACAAAAAAAAAGTCACTTAGCTTCTGGTATGTGGTAAAAGCCCAATAAACGTAAGCTGTTGTAATTACCAAAGAGTCACCCCTCATCTCCAAGAGCCCACACTGGCCTGCTGCTGTTCAGAGTGACTCACTTCCAAACCCACAAGGGAGCGCTCTGTCTGCATCTAGACATCCCCCTAGCTCCTCCAGTGAGATCTGGGTGCTGCCTGAAGCTGGGGACCAGGTCTCATCTGCATCCCCCAAGCCTCACAGCCTCATTGTGGGCTGGTGGTACTGACCCTCTGGGGTTAATGGCTTGATGGACAAGGAGATTCAAGGATGTTCCGGAAATATCCACGAGACCCCAAAAGCAATCTCAGGATTACTCTCTGGCCATTTAGGGGCAACAAGCGACTCACCTTGTTCCTAAAGAATTCTGAAGCTGGAGTGACCTTGAACCATCTTATTTCTGCCTCCTGCTGCTTCAGTGATACACATGGCCAAACACACCTGTTCTTAACATATCTCAAAACCAGTGGTTCTGAGCCAAGGCAAGAGCAGGGGCCGGCCCATGTGAGGTGCATCTCCCAGGATTCCAGTGAGACAGAAGTGAGGTCTTCAGAGCCAGGGGTGACACCTCCGAGTACTCTTTTTGATATAATTGGAAGGTAAGAAAAACTTGGGGACTTAATATCAACAGTCTCAGATTCCTCTCATGCTCTGAATTTTGTTAGGAAGGTGACCTTGGATGAACAGTGATGACACTGATGTTAAATTACCATTTATGTTGGTGCACCCTGGTGGTTTGGTGGATAAGCCTGTCACCTCTGGTCTAGCACAGTCCACATACATCCCAAGGACCTGGGTTCACAACCCCGGGCCAGGGGGAACAACCAAGATGAACAACTAAATAAAATAAATAAAAATGTTTCTTTCTCCTTTTTCTTCCTGCCTGCCTGTCTACCTGCCTTCCTTTCTCCTTAAAAATTAAAAAAAAAAAAAAAAAAAAGTAAAAAGAAAAATCCCTCAACAGAGCTGGGGTGCACACCTAGGCCTCCCAACTTACCTCAACTACAAATCACTGGGACCCAATCACCTCACTTATAAAGTGGAGATGATATTTCCTACTTTGCAGGGCCCTTAGGAAGAGCGAATGAGATAATCCTAATCCAGGAAACCAGTGTTTGCTGAAGGATTATGTCTTCCTCCTCTCTCAAGAAAGGTGAAGAAGTTGTGAACCATCAAAGCTAAGGGGTCGGGAATCCTAGAAGCGCCTTCTTGGTGACTGAGTATAATTATTACACACGGAGGAAAAGATGAGCTGACTCAAGGGAAGAAGCAATGCTGCCCGCCAGACCCTTTGAGCTTTTTTTTTTTTTTTTTTTAAAGGAAAGGTACAGGCAGGAATGAAGGTGACTTAATAGGTAGGCAGGGAGAGAAGGAAGAAATACTTATTTAGCTGTTCATTTTGGTTTTGTCTGGCACTCCCGCTGCAGGTCTCAAACCTGGTCCCTGGTATGTGTGTGGACTGTATCTGGTGGCCTGATCCTCCAGGACCCCAGGGCGTGCCCTACCCTTTAATCTTAGAGAACTCTGGACATGCATTAGCCTCCCAAGACCATGGGAAATCTGTCTCCAGAGCTCAGTCATTTCAGGTGCCCCCAACACACACACGGGATCCGGGACACATCTGCCACCACGCTGCAGTGCTATGGCCCTGCACCACTATCCTTGGAGCAGGTCCCAAAGTCTCTCCTCACCCCTTAGGAGCACCTCGTACTACAAAGAACACAGTCCTGCATCTCCAGGGCCCAGCTGGTCCGGCTTGGTCCCTCTCACACTGGCACCGCTCCGCCCACTTAGTCAGCTCTCCACTGGGGTGGCTTCAGGGAAGGCAAATGCAGACTCATTTCAATCTTAGTCCTGGATAAACAGACCCGGAATGTAAATCACTTCCCTTGGTCACCACAGGGATCCAGGCAGCTGTCATCAAGCACACTGGCTTGGATGGTGGCATGTTTCAGTATGCAAATACACAGGTGTAGACAGGAGCACCAAATTTGCTGACCTGCCTCCCTGAGCCTCAGAGAGGAGAAAAAGCCTCCTGAAGAAGAAAGCTTGGAGACGATCCTGAAATGCTAAGCAAGACCCTGGACTGAATGCTGGGATGGGGGCAGGAGGGTGCCATGAGGGACAATTGGCAATAAGTGAATGTAAAGGGGACCTCATGTAATAATATCTTATCAATATTCAATACCTGAATGCAATCACTGTGCAAACAGGTCTCGGCTCCCCGGAAACACATGCTGATTTTTAGGAACAAAAGGGAAACCATGTCTCAACTTGCTCTTCAATGATTCGGGACGTCTATAAATCGATGAACTGAGGGACCAATAAGCAAATGTAGCAAAATACCATGACTCTCGATGAAGGCCCCAGGGAGTTCTTTGCATGATTCCTGTAACTTTTCTCCCATTAGGATTGATTGAAAAGAGAACGTGACCTAACGGCAGTGAATTTTTGGTATATTTAAATAGAGCGAATGTTACATGTATTTCTTACAATTAAAAAAAAAAAAGCTAACAGGTACACCCTTGTGGCTCAGACACCTGGGGGCGGGTATGGTGAAGGTCCCAGCTGGGTTTGAGACCCGGAGCGGGGAGACAAGAAAAAACACAAAAGTTAATAAAACAGAAGACAAGAACATGGAAAGAGAAAAAGTGTTGAGGGAGACTCCGAGCTTGTCCATCCACTGGATAGCAGCACCTGTTGGCCTCCTTTCCCTCCCCAGTACTCCAGCTTCACAGCTGTTCTCAGATGCTTTCCATCTCTACCTCATTTATTCTCCAACAATCTGATGACAGAGGCATTGTTATTGCTGCCTCCGCTTCACAGATGAGGAAACGGAGACACAAAGAGGTTAAGTGACTTGTCGAAGGTCCCATAGTTGGTCCTGGTCCTTCCTGACCCCTGTTCCCTAGCTTGTCACTCAGTTCTGCCAGTCACTTCCTGAGCACCCCCTTCCTACTACCCCTGGAGTTTGGCCTTCTTCAGTCCTCCGTGTCTTACACAGACAGACAGACTGCTGCCATGGTCTGCAGATACTTCCCTGGCCTCTGCCTCAGTCCTTTCTCCCAACCTGATGAAGATATTCTTTCTAAACCGCCTCTCAGAGCCAGTCTCCCTGCAGCTCCTTCTCCCTTATCCCACCTGCTCCCACTCACTCCACAAAGCCTGGCTCGGACTAGCACTTCTGTCTTTTCCCACCCATGTAACTGGCGATCTGACTCACCCTTTTTGCAGCAGAGATCCTCAGAGCGTCAGAGACTCTACCCCTTGGAGGAACTATTTGGAGGCTCTGGGATGGGTGAGTAGCTTGAAAAAGCTCCTAGATGATTCGACGACACCTCCCTCTCCTACCCCTTGAGAAACATGCGGTTGCTTGGGAGTCATTCCCACATCTTCTAGGGCCTCCAGGCCCTTGCTCGTGCTCTTAATCTAGGATGCTCTTCTTTGCTGGGCAAACTCCTAATTATCCCTAACCCCCAAATTAAATGCCTTTTCTCCATAAAGTTCTCCTTGGCAACCCCAACTCAAGTTAAATTTTCTTCCCTGTGTTCCTCAGCCCATGTGCGTCAGATTACAGGTGACATTTCTCACTGCCTACTATGTGCTAAGCACCGTTCTGAGTACTTCAGATGTTCCCACCAGTGAGTTCTCATAGTAACTCTAAGAGGCAGTTGTTTTTATTTTATAGATGAAGAAGCTGAGGCACAGGGAAGCTAAATACAGAGAAGCCTGCCCTCTTTGTCATGACAGTATATGGTCTCACACTTTCCCCTCCAGCACAAATCTGGCCTGTTGTTGACAGTCATTTTGGTGACCCCAGCACAGCCTACTTGTGAGTTGTGTCATGGCTGATTCTTTCTACATGGCTGGCACAGACTGGACAACTCAGCAAATGTTTGTTGAGTGACAAATTCCTGGGTGAACACCTGAGTGGTAGAACAAATACAGGACAGAGAGACAGAACACCTGTGTTCTGGTGCCAACCCACCACCAGTTAACTGGAAACAAAGTCACTTCTCTCTCTGGGACTCCTGAAGTAAAAGCTCTCTAAGCATCATGTCAACTGTCGAGTTCTGGGATCCCAAGCCCATAGCTGTCTTGTCTGTGACTTGGCTCACCTAGGCCATGTGGGCAGTGGCCTTGATGACCAGGTGTTAGTTCAGAGTGGTCATTGTCTCTGGATAGTTTTCAGCCTCCAGTGGGGTGAGGGAGGAGGTGAGCAGGGAGAGAGGAATCCTTGATGCAGTTTTCCCAGGAGCCACAGGGTGAGGCCAAGCAGGCAGGGCTGAGTTTGAAGTCACTACTGACTTCAGACATGGGACTCTGTGGCTGCAGTCATTTGGGGAGCTGGCAGTGCCCTACCCTTTATACTGCCCCACCCTCAGCGTGCTTGCCCTGGGAAAATGACAGACCTCAGTGCTCCAGGGTGCTGCCCGCAGGGATTGGCAGGTGCCTTAAACATACTCAGGGGACAGAGGTGTGTGGCCCTTTGAGGGTGGCAGCCCATCAAGAGAGGGGTGGACCAAGCTGTGGGCAATGAAACAGAGAACAGGCAAATGAGCATGTGAGAGCTTCTGCAGGGCCTGCTGGTGCCTCCCTGCTTTCTGGGCAGCCAGCCACGGCCCCTCCCGGCACCACTGCTGCAGCGCAGCCTTCACTCAGTGCCGGGAGCAGAGTTCAGCCTGGGCCCCAACAGGCAGGGCGCTCCACACGAAACTGGGCCTCAGCCTTCCTTTGTGCCCATATGCCGCCAACGCCCAGCAGCTAAGATCATTGGTCACCTAGCTAAGCTCACAGAGGTGCAAAAACCAGCTTCCCAGCTCAGTCAAGCAGCCCTGGACAAAACAGCACAGCCCTGAATACTGCAAAGTTATCCACTGATGATGAGTTAGTGGGAGGGTGGGGCCGGGGAGTAAGGGGAAGTGTCATTCCAAGAATCTTTATATCTATTTTCTTCCTGATATTTGTCTCTATTTCTTGGTTCTAAACAATGTACATCTGCTCATAAATTTAAAAACTCCCAATGCAACAGGAATTTAAAAAAAAATTATGGTGATCAGATGGAAAGAACATGAACTTAGGAGTCAGGAAGACCAGATTTGCAACCTTTTTTTATTTAAGGAGAGGTAGAGGCAGAATGAAAGCAAGGAGGCAAGCATGCAGGAAGAGAGAGGAGGAAAAAGCATTTTATTTTATCCAGTTGGTCATTTTAGCTGTTTCCCCAGCCCCAGGTCCTGAACCAGGGACCTTGGGATGTATGTGGACTGTGCCTGGTTTAACTGGCTAGGCCACTAGGGTGCACCCAGATTTGTGATCTTAATTTACCTTTCTATAAGCAATCAAAGACAGTATTGGACACATAGGGCTCAATAAGGGTGCCCCCTCTTGTCTTCTGAGGCTGCATTCTCATCTGTAACATGGGGATGGTCCCACCTCCCTTGGCCTGTTGTGACACTGGAGGCCATAGCACATCTAAGGAGAACCTGAGAGGTAACACACAAGAAAGGGCACACCCCCAGGGCCTTCCCTCAGGTCCTAACCCAGCTCCCCTGGTGAACAGTGACTCGAGTCCTGTGTGCTATGCTATGGGCACAGCCCTCGTGTACACCTGCCCAGCTAGACCTGAAGAAATGAGTGCTTCCTCATGGTCAGGGTCAGGTCTCCAGGAATCCCCTGCTGCTCTTTGACTACAGACAATCCAGAGATGAGAAGGAAGAAAGAAAGGAGGGAAACCCTCACTATGCGAGCATGGAATAGTTTCCCTCTAAAAGTTTCAGGGGATCCGAGCCCCCTGCTAGCCCCTTGGCTGTACCATCAAGGGCTCAGAGAGGCAGGTCTCCCACTGATAGCTTCAGGCCTGACCTCCTGGCCTCTTCATGCCTGGGGCACACACATCCTCATGCCTGGGATTCCTCAAAAGCTAATCAAACCCCAAGGGTGGGTCACCAGGGGCTGGGTCAATGGCAACCCATGGTTGACTTTGGGTACCAGCCAGCATTGAGACTTAGTTACACATCAGAGAATGTAAATCTTCTCACCAGATTCCTCTCAGAGCTTATTTGGGGGTGGGGGGTAACTCAGGGTAGAGCATGGAGCTGCAGGGGGTGAGAGAGAAGCCCTGAAGCCAGGGTCAGAGCGGGGAGGGCTGGGACCACCACCATAGGCTGGCAGAGCAGGGGTATGGGAACCCAGAGTGACAGTCACAAGGAAATCCTTCTAGGCACCCCATGGCCCCAGCCAATGGTCTCCCTGACTTTGAGGGGCTGTATGTGTAGTGGGGGGGGCTATGGTTCACAGAGTAGCTTCTCTGAAGTCAGGAGCCTGTGAGTATTTACAAAAGAACTTCATTTATTACTTTCCTCGTCCAGGCCTCCACCCTTCTGCCATGGCTCATACCCCTTTTGCAAACCAGAGAATTCAATGAGGCACCCTGTTCTGGACCTGCCTGCCAACCCAGCACCATCTTAGACCTGGCCACTGGGGACTCTGCTCTGGCCCCTATAGGCTGAAGATTCTGTGGGTCAAGGGTACTATGCTTTAGTCTACTTTGCCCGCTTCTTAACTCTGCCCCAGGCATCAAGGTCTCAAGAATCTCTCCCATTAATGGCCTAAACTCACTTCAAGGGCTTCTTACCTGCCCAGTCCTCCTGTGGACAGCCCTAGAGAGGGGGTCTCCCCTAACCCATGGAGGGGGCTGTTTGTGGGAAAGGATGAGTCTATGGGTGGAGCTTTGGAGGTTTACGCTGAGGGAAGGAATCAGTGGAGCTGGTGGGCTAGGTGGGGTGAGGAACACCATCTGTGCCCACCACAGGCATCTGAACCCACCCCAGAAACAGTGAGCTCCTTCACCTCACAACCTTCCAGCCCATGTCAGCCACATGAATCAGATAAAAGCCAGTAAGGACCCTGCCTGGCTCACCCTAAGGAGTTCAAAACCCATCTCCAGAGGGAGCCCCACACAGGGCCACAGTTCAGAGATGAGCTCCCGTGGCAGGGGTTGGGGTGGAAAGGAGCACCCCAGCTGTCTCTCTCAGCTTCCAGGAGGCAGAGGAATAGAGGGCCAGGTTCGGAGCAGGCCTGACACCTCCCCTCAGGGTGGGGTGACCCAGGAAGCTCTCACTGCCACGGGCACCCCTGGAGACCTGTCCAGCCAGTTTCCCCATATTTGCCACATTGGCATTTAAGTTTTAATTCCTCGTATGCATCACCCTGGGGATCAGTGAGTCAATGGGGGCGGGCAAGGGGAAGCCGCTGAAATACAGCCTTCCCGCTGCCAGCTGTTCTATGAATGCAGTTCACAAAAGCAGGGGACAAGGTTTGGCTTGAGCTCTGGGCCCAGAAGGAAGTGGGGAGAAAGATCCTTCCCCCATTTGGCCCAGGCCCACTGTCTGGATTGGGAGGAGGCGGCCTCAGGGACTGCCTCTACCCTCAGGGAGCTGTGTGACCTGGGCAGGCCCCTCCCTCCCTGGGCCTCAGTGTTCTTATCTGGAGGAGGAGGGAGGTCCCACCCAGCTTTGAATTTCAGTGTTTCTGATCCTGTTCCTCAAGAGTTTCTGGAGCAGGAAGTCAGGGGACTGGAGCGCTCCCAGAGGTGGAAGCAGGGCTCAAGGAGCAATCCACGTCTGGTGAGAGGCCTGGGGGTCTCCAGAAAGCTGATCATGCCTCCTGCCTGCTCCATCAGGGAGTTATTTTCACACAGGAAGTCATAGCTGGGGAGCCCCTGGAGTAAGTCCTACTGATAGGTGAGGGTCTAGAGGCCCAGAGAAGGAAAGACCTGGCCCTCAGCCACCCACAGCCCAGTGGCAGATTGGTGCCGGGATTGGTGCCAGATACCCAAGGATCAATCTAGGTTTCATCCCAGTCACACACCCAAGTGACACTCGGCATCCCAGCATCCAATGCGAGGCCTGGCATGGAGCAGGCAGGGATCCTGAGGGTCTTCTCACAACTGGCCTTAGGCTGCTCAGTGCCTGAGACAGTAATTCTTAGCCCTCTGCACTTTCACCTCAGAGCAAGGAGCTCCAGGGAGGGGCAGAGGCACCGGCTGTTGCCCCGTCCCTGCCCCCGAATCTGCTGGCCTTTTGCAGCTCAGGCAGGGGACTAGAGGGAGGGTATGTTCAGAAGACAGCCGAGGCTCGAGCAGGATTCGAGGGAGAGCATGGACCTTGCCAAGCTTGACTTCTCATTCTGTCATCCTGCCACCTTGTGCCTCCCCTGCCCCAGGGCCCAGGGAGGGGCAAGGCCCAGCTGACCTGGGGCAGGCGCCCAGCTCCCCACCCACCCTGACTCTGCAGGACTGCGGGGTGGTGTAGAAGTATGTGTCAACCCACACCCCATAGGGCTCTGCTTACTGCTTCTCCTCACTCTCTAGGCCTCTCGCCCCAACCGGAAAAAAGCAAAGACCCTGGCCCAGAGCAGGTGATGAAAGCTGAGGGAACTGCTCTGTATCTTCTAACCTGACTTAGGAGGACAGAGCCGTCACCAGGATACACGCCATGGGCCAAGGGTTCCTAATCTCAGGGTGTATCAGAGCTGGTCTGGGGGTCTGAGAGCTCTTCGCTGAAACTGTAAGCAAAATTGTGGTCTGTGGCCCACAGCCACGGCGTGTTCTGAGAGGGGCTATGACTCCAAAGTTCCAGGAGACGCTGGTGCCCACAGACCTGGCTCGGGTTCAGAGAGAAGGAGGCTGGTGCTGGAAGGGAGAAGCTTCTAGGCAGTGGGTGGTGGGAGAGCAGGATGTCCTGACTAGAATGTGGACCTGGAGCGGGGCAACCAGGTTCAAAAACCCCACCTGCGCCACTCACAAGCTGTGTGACCTCGAGCAAATGGCTTCCCCATTCTGTGCTTCAATGTTTCTGTCTGTAAAACAGGGATTAAATAGCCTCTTCAGAGGAGGCAGCTCTATGCACTGTTATCACACGCAGGCACGCAGAATGCGGCCTGATGCAAAGCAAGTGCTCACTATGTGTTGGTCACGATCACATGGCCCTGCCTTTTCCAGGGGCACAGAGGGCAGGAGCAAACTTCCCCTTTCTGGGTGCCGTTCCCACCTCTGTAAAATGAGGCTGGTGTGGACCCCAGGAGGGCCCTTTCAGTTGTCTGTTTACCATGTGTTCTTCTCTTCCCCTTGACAGTGAAAGGGTGTGAATTTGTTGGGGAGAAGCCCCCATCACATGGGACTGGCTCTGAGGCTTGTCTGCTCCCCCAAAATAGTCTTGGAATTGTAGTCCTGAACAGTCAGCGAAGCCCACTCCACGGGTCTCCCCCAGTCTTCAATTAAGTCTACCTGGGTCTACGCAGCCCCCAGTCAGGCCCTGGCTGGCCCAGACCAGATCCAAGTCAGGGGACCCAAACCACCAGGGAGGCCCCTAGAAGGGCAGGTACTCCTGTGGGCAGCCAGTCAGGAGAAACTCCGCTGCGCTCGCTAACCCCTCTGATGCTGGCTGGGATCTGGAGGAGGGGCCAGGACAGCAGGCGCCCCTCAAGGTGCAGAAACCATTATTTCAATATTTTTAACAACCCAAACAGGTACAGCTGTGCAGCCCTGGGCCCAGCTAAACTACTGTGATCCTGAGACGGTGTGTTGCGGGGAGGGGAGGACTGGGGTCTCTCCCAGCAAAAGAAATTTACCTTCAGTAATAGAATACTGAATTCCATTTTTAGTTAAAATTAATGTAAAATTATTTCATCTGCGTTTTTGAGTGTCGTGACCCCGTAACATTTCCACGCGTCTCTGGAACAAAGGTAAGGGCTGACTCATTTGCATTATACCTTTGTGTTGTTGTGTCTTTGATGTCCACAAATTGCTCTTATCACAGAAAATAAATTATTTTTTAAAGAAGAACAAAGGGAGAAAGAAGTAGATAAGGAAGGAAAGAAGGAAGAGAAGGAAGATGCATCTTTTATTTACTTAGTTGTTTATTTTGGGTTTTCATTTTGGCCCTGGGTCTTGAACTCAGGTCCTTGGGCTTTCTGTGGTCCATATACCAGTGTCTCAGCATCTGGGGCGTGCCCCCTGAATAAATTGCTTAAGTTGTACCCCCACAGGGGTCTGTGTGCTCAGTCCTCCGCACAGAGGCCTGCGGGTGTGTTAGGAGAATGTAAGACTCAGTCTCTCCCATCTAGAGTCTCAGGGTCTGCTTGGTGAGGTTGGACGCATCTGAAAAGACTGTGATGGAGAGAGGGAGGTGGCCGTGCCAGGCAGTACCGGGCAGATTGCACATGCCCAGGACTCAGATGTGGGGCACCATGAGACTTAACAGGCCCCCAAGAACTCAGACCAGGATTGGGGTCCTTGTCGGTGTGGGCAATCCAGATCCTCTTGGAGGTCTGAAGATGCTGTGATACCAATGACAGTATCATCCCAACCAGCACCAGGTCTGCAGACAGGCGTGAACCTAAACTTACGGGGCTGACTGTTAGGTTCTAGACCTGAGCGGTCCAAACAGTCGCCACCGGTCACAAGTGGTAACTGAGCACTTCAAATGCTACAATGTCAGTGGTCAGAAGCAGGATGTGTTTTTCATTTAGTTGTTCATCTTGGTTGTTCCTCCTGGTCCCCAGATCTCAAAACTGGGTCCTTGGGATATATGTGGACTACAACCAGTGAGTGGCCTTATCCGCTGGATTAAGTAAAATTAATCTTACCGATTTCTTTTCACTCAGCACAGCTGCTAGAAAAACGTAAATTGCATACAAAGCTCACATTATATTTCTGTTAGTGTTGGTCTAGAGGACCCAGGAACTCTCAGCAAGGAAAACAGAACCAATTACCAAGCTGTTTCTTTTTCTTTCTTGCTTTTTTGATTTTTTCTCTCCCCCACTGAAGAACAAATGCCCAAACACAGACCCCAGGAGGGAGGTTTTAGTTTCCTACAGTTTCAGACCCACATGCAAATCTGTCCCATATACCCCTCACTCAAGGGCCACTGCTCTTGTCCTTTGAGACAGCTCAGGTGCCCCCTTTTCCAGGAGGCCCTCCCGGACCCCTCCTGCGGCCGGATGGGCCATCCCTAGTCTGGTCTAAGGTCTCTAGTTACTCACACATCTGCTTTGAGAGCAACATGTTGTGGTCATCTCCACAGCCCAGCCTCCAATGCAGAGTCCAGCAGAGCAGGCGGCCATCAGCGATCGTGGAATATGAATCCTGCTCCACTAGAGATAACCACCACCAGGTTGCCTCTGCATACATGACCTCTCCTCGAGTTTCGACTCTGAGCAGTTGATACCCCTAATCCCAGCCTTCCCTCCAGGAGCCTCAGCCAGGGAGCTTCCAAGCAGTCACCTTGGATTGGCATCGGGAAGGGAGGAAATGGACAGAGGGCGAGGCTGATGTCCACTTGAGCCAGGACAGGTAGGGCTGCCTTCCCTGTGGCAGCCGTGGTGGCCTGTCCAGAGCAGGCGCTCAAATCCCAGAGGAGAACCGTACTCACCAGTGGAAGGAAGGTTAGTAGAGGCCGGACTCTTGGCCGAGCTTTCAAGGTGGCCGTTCCAGACTCGCTCACTGTGTTAAAACGATTGTCTCCGTAACAGATCCCATCTAGAGGAGACAGAGAAGTGAGGGACACCATGAGCTGGAGATCTTAGCATGTGTGTCCCACAGACTTTGATCTGTCCTGCAGTTCCCAGTAAGGCAACCAGGCCGTGCAGTGGGCCTGTTTGCCTCAGCCCAGAGCCTCTTACAAGATGCCACCGATGGGTGTGAGTCACTGGGGTGAATTAACGCAGGACAGAGAGGGACTCTGGGTGGTGGTTTCTTACCCAGGGGTTTCAGCCCCCAGCAGCCATCTCTGTCCTGATCCTGATAGGTCCTGGGCCTTCACTCCCACAAGTCCATCCTCCTTTAGGGGCCTCAGAGAGCTTGGCCAAGGACCTAGCTAAAGCTTATCTCTGAGAGAGGGAGGAAAACAAGTCAGCTTCTTAAGTGTTTGAATTTCTAATCTGGAACAAGCAGAGAGCACACAAAGCTCCACCTGCTGCCCCGCTGCCTGCAGTGGCCCTTCTGGACTCCTCTAACTCAAAATTTCCTTCGGCCCCAAACCCAATGGCTGTTTGTTTGATGCACCCTTGAGAACAGAGCAGAAAATGGACAGTCGGGTCCCTGTGACCTAGTACAGCACCGCCACTGATGGGCTGTGTTACTTAGCCTCCCTGGGCTGCAGTCTTCCTGTCTGTACAATGGGAGTGATGGTGGGGCCCACCTTACAGTGCAATACATGCGGTCAGCACGTAGTAAGTGCTCAACAAACACAGTCCCTTCTGTAGGGAGATGATCGATATGTATGTGGTGTATGTATGTTGGTGTATGCATACGTGTATGTGTGCATGCGTGTGTGTGTGTGTATGTAAAGGACTTTCTACTTCTCCAGTTTCTGGGTCTGTGATCTGGGCTGTTTCAACAAGAGTGGGCCGGCTGTGAGGAACTAGTCATATTTTCTCAACTAATCGCCCTCATGCCTTTAAAACACATGGCTAAAACTTCGCACTCTTTCCCAGGTTCACACTGTCACCCCCTGGAAGCAGGCATCTGTGGGAGTCATAAGAAGGAGGACTTTCATCCATTTAACAGGGGTGCAAGGGACTTTCTTTTCCTCTATAGTCAGAAAGGAAAGAGAAGAAAGGTCAGATTCCAACTCATCAGAATCCTAAGGAACACTGAACTAATTCTGATTACTTTCCCCCTTGCATGTGATTTGGGGACAGCATTATAAGAAAGTCAAAGAATTTATTCAAAAGAGACTGGGATTGTCAGCAGGGTCTTGAAATCAGTCTGCATTCAATCCAAATCCTACACCTACAGCCGTGGTCTCGAGGTGGGAATCTGGGTTTTGACAATGACATGGGGGCTCTCAGGGGCCTTTGTGCGCTGCCCTTCCACACCGACTGATCGATTGGTGATCATCGGCTGATCACTGAGTCGATGTTGCCCGCCCACCTCTTAGAATAGACCCAAAGGGCTGTACTCTGTGCTTCACATGTCTCCCAGAAACTTGAGTTCCAGCAATTCCCCAGCCCTGGCTCCCAGGCTCTTGCCTAAGGCTGGAGACTAAATACCTGGAGTCGGGAGGGGGAGGGGGAGGAGACAGAAGAGTCAGATTTGCAGAGATAACTGGACACACCTAACAGCTACCAGGAAAGCTTAACGGAGTCTCACTAGCTCAGTACCAGGGTCTCCTGGGACATTCACTAGCTAGTGCTGTGTGGATGCCTAGATCTCTGACTCGATAGGGCCCGGGAGTGGGATGGGACGGGATTAATGCAGGGACTGTGTGAGAGGCTTGCTCCGAGGCAGACATTCCTCACTGGTTTCATTCAGTCTCTGCACCAGTGTTGGGGTCTAGGGAACATCCTTTCCAGAGCTTCAGAAGCCAGCAACCTGGGGCAAAGTGTCACTAAAATAGCAGTAATAGTACAATAATACATACAACTTACTGAGTAATTTTAGTGAGCCAGGCACTGTTCTAAGTATTTTATACATTATCAATTCATTTAATTCTCAGAACAGCCCCATGCAAATGATACACTCATCCTCCCCTCTTAAAGGTAAGGAAACTGAGGCACAGAGAGGTCCAATAACTTGCTCGAAGCCTCAGAGGAAGCAGGGAAGTCAGGTTCTCTGTTCCAGGGCTGATCTCTGAAGCACTCCACACACTGCTCCCCAAAGTGGGCCTCCTGATCCCTTCATTAAGGGAGTGGATGGGAGGTGGGGGCCGAGGGGCAGGGGCACTATTTGGAGAGAAGAGAGGCTTCAGTTCAGACAAGGGGAGGAAATGGTAAGTGAAGCATTTTGCCCAAGGCAGGACAGAGATGGATCTGACCTGGCACCTGGCGGGGCTGTGGCCTGGTCAAGCCCTGGTCATCTCTAACCACTTCGCAGATTCCATGACTCAGCCCTGACTTGGAGGCAGTGCTGTCTCAGTTAAGTTGTGGTTGTTTTGAGCAGGGAACCCTTTCGAAGAATACAGCTGTGCTCTGTAAAGCCTATGGAAGGAGAGCAGCTGTGGCTGCGGCGAGAGTGGAAGGCCCAGGGCCCTGCTGCTGTCTGCACCTGACAGGAATCCGTGTGACCTCCCTGGGCTAGGAGCTGTGGCTGGGAGTCAGGGAAGGAGCTGTGATGGCAGAAGTGAGACAGGGTGGTGTGAGGGGAGCCTCCACCAGTCAGTAGGCTTTAAACCCAGGAAAGTAGGAAACTTCTAGAAGCCTGAAACTGGGAGAAAGTAGGTTTTCCTCTAGACACTCCAGAAAGGTAGCGTTCTGCTGACCTTTAATGTTAGTTCAATGAGACCAGTGTCAGACTTCTGACCTACAAAGCTATAAGATAATGAATGTACGTCATGTTAAACAGAAGAAAAGAAGGGGTGTGGTTAGAGTCCGACAGACTTTCCCTGGGCTCCTCAAAGCCGGGCCCAGCGACACACCAGCAGTTGAGGCAGGAATGGCGGCGCTGCCCACAGACAATGGCGGCCCACCTTAGGGTTTGGCCCGTGGAAGCAAATGAACTCGGCCAGGATTGCAGTGTCAGGGACTCTAGAATGGACCTTTCTGAGAGGCAGCCCCGTCCTCAGTCCTCAGGGGAGACACAGGAGAGTAAGGGCTGCCTCTTAAGGGAGGAAGGGGCAGTGAGGAGGTAAGGGAGTGACTGAGCGATTTGCCCTCCTAGGATGCAAATGAGACAGCTCACTCAGAAAAGGCTGCTGTCCTTGAGTCTTATTCACCCTGCAACTGGGAGACTCTCTTTGTCTGACTTCTTACTTGATCCTTTCTCACTGCAAGAGTCCTTAGGGGTCTTGGAAGTTTTAAACCTGCCACAAGGACCAGAGAGGAAGGCAGCCAAGGAACATCCAGGGGGGATTCAGAAGACAGGAATGTGGACTCAGCTATGATGGATCCAGAAGCTTCCAGAGGAGGGGGCACCTTTGGGACCCTGGAGCAATCCCAGCTGCCAGACAGCCTTGGGAAACCGGAAATGGGTTCCAAGCAGAACCTGGGCCCCGGGTGGACCCCAGCCATCATGATACAAACGCAAACCTCTCTGGCAAAGTCACCTGAAAATAATGCAGCGATGAACTAGGAGGAAACTCAAACCTCACAGTAAAACATTCCCAGTCTCCCTCAAATGAAATCCTCTTGACAGAACTGTATGCAGGATTCCTTTACGAAAGGTTGCATGTCTCCCTCCTAGATTGACAGAGAACACAGACAGCTTTGCTTTCATTTTCATTTCTTCACGGATTTGAGTGCATGCTAATACCAAGGAATATCCAGGAACTGGGCTCAGAAATAATTCTTGGTGCCCCACCTGTTTCAGCAGGAAGGCTTCGCCTCAGAGTTCCACCTGCTGCTGCTGTCTCCCTCAGGAGAACCTGACCCTGCCTTTGGTGTGGGCAGTATTTTCATTGTGTCTGGAGCTGCCTGGGTAATGAGGAGCCAGTGGTCAATGCTCTAGCCCAGGACAGAGACAGGCAGACCCCAGCTCCTAATCTGGAAGGCGAGGCAGATGGTGTAGGATCAAAGCCATGGGTTTAGAAGCCTTTGTACATGGGTTCCAGTCCCTGTTCCCTCACTGCTTTTTTTTTTAAGCCCAAATACTGGGTTGTATGACTGATGACTCTGGTCATAGGCTTTACATGACCTGCATCTTAACTGCCCAAGCCAGAGGGGCATGTCATTCCATCACCTAACTGGGCATTGAGCGAGTTTTTAGATCTCTCGGAGGCTCTCTTCATCTTTTTAAATTTATTTTTCATTGTAGTAATTATTCTGCACATTAAAACGATTTCCTATGTATAGGGTCCCCATTTCTTAGATATATTTCAACACACCCTGCCCTCCACCAAATCACCAAGTGTTCTTCCCTGTTGTCCAGTGGGCTCCACCTCCATTTGCCCCCACCCACCCTACTCCCTATAGGTAACCTTAGTTCTGTTGCAAATGTTTCAGAGTTGGTTATGTTTCACCTGTTCCTTTGTTTTGTCTGTTCACATTCTACCTATAAGTGCTCTAAGTATTTTTTAAGTTCCGCTTTGATTTCCTCTTTTATCCAAGAGTCCTTCAGGAGCATATTGTTGAGTTTCCAACTGGTTTGGGGTCATCTAGATTTCTTTTTGTGGTTGATTTCCATTTCCAGTTTTAGGCCATTGTGGTCAGAGAAGATGCTTGGTATGACTTCAATCTTTGTTAATTTGTTGAAAGGTTTTTGTGTCCCAGCATATGATCTATTCTAGAGAATGTTCTATGAGTGCTTGAGAAGAAAGTGAAATGTGTAGTCTCTGGGTGAAGTGATCGGTATATGTCTATTAGAACTGTCTGTTCCAGATGGTCATTTAAAGTGGCTGTTTCCCTGTTAGTTTTCTTCCTGGTTGATCTGTCCATTGTTCTAAGTGGGCTGTTGAAGTCCCCACTATTACTGTGTTGCTGTCATGTCTCTCTTCATATATTCTGATATAGTCTGATGCTCCTTCAATTGGTGCTTATATGTTAATAAGTGTTATGTCTCGTTTGATCCTTTAATCATTATATAGCATCCATTTCTATCTTTTGTTATGCTTTTTAGATGGAAGTCCATTTTATCTGATATGAGTATAGCTGTTCCTGTTCTTTTGTGGTTGTCATTTGACTGCAGGATTGTCTTCCTGCCATTGACTGTGAGCCTTTGTTTATCTTTTGGAGGAAGGTGGGTTTCCTGAATGCAGCAGAAGGTTGGGTTATGCTTTTTAACCCATTCAGCCACTCTGAGTCCTTTGACTGGTGAATTCAGTCCATTAACGTTTAGGGTGATTATTGATATATAGCTGCTTAAGTGTCATTTTATAATTTGTCTTTTGTATGTTGCTCCAGATGATGATTTTGTTCTCTTTCTCTTTTTAGGTCAGATGGTGCAGTTATGTTTTGATCGATTTCACCTTTTGTTTTCTTCTCTGCTTTCTCCCTGGGGGTGTATTTTGAGGTTACCCTGAAGTTAGCATTCACAGTTCTATGTTTACTACCTAATTTTATTTGAAAGCATATTATTCTTCCACTCATTCTAACTATCCACATTTTTGTTCTCTCCTCTTCTTCCCCACTTTTAATATTTACTGTCATACTGTTTTTCTGTGTGGTTTCTTTATGCTTTTTAGAGCATCCATTAATATTTTTTGCAAAGCTAGTTTTGTGGTGATAAACTCTTTTAACTTTTGCTTGTCAGAAAATGATTTTTATCATTCCTTCAGTTCTGAATGATAATCTTGCCAGATATAGCATCCTAGGTTGAAACTCCTTTTCTTTCAGCACTTTGAATGTATTATGCCATTTCCTTCTGGCCTGTAGAGTTTCATTTGAGAGTCTGCTGAAAATCTTATGGGGGTTACTCTGTACGTATCATGTTTTCCTCTGGCTGCTTTTAATAATCTTTGTCTTGTATTTTTGACATTTGATGACCATATGTCTAGGTGTATTTCTGTTTGGGTTTCTTTTATTAGGAACACTTTGAGCTTCCTGGAACTGGAGGCTTGCTTCATTCTTCAGATTGGGGAAGTTCTCATCTATTATTTCTTCAAATATGGTTTCTGCTCCCTTTTCTCTCTCTTCCCTGGGAACAATATGATGTGAATATTGTTCCTTTTGATGTCATCCTAGAGAGCTCGAATGCTGTTTTCGATTCTTTGAATTTTTTTTATCTCTTTGCTGGTTTGCTTAATCGAGTTCCTCTGTCCTATCTTCCCAATCACTGATTCTGTTGGAAGCTTCATCCATCCTATTGTTGAGCCCCTCTACTGAGTTCTTTAATTCAGCTATTGTGTCTCGTACCTGTTTGATGTCTTGTTTTAATTCTTCTCTTTGCTTCCTGACATTCTCATTTACTGTCTACTGATTTCTGGATTCCCATGAGTATGTTAATTACCATTACCCTAAAGTCCTCATCAGGTAATTTACATATGTCTGCTGTATTCAGATTTTCCCATGAGTTTTTGATTAGATCTGTCATTCCACGTATATTTCTCTGTGCCTTTGCCCTATTCTGCATTCTGTATATATTTCTGAGGATTCGGTTTCCCTGGTGTCGCGTAGGTTTGACTTGCCCAGGATTGTCAATCGGCCTGCAGTTTCACCTCTACCCACAAGGTGGCGCTGGTGGGTAGCACTGAGGTTTGGGACTGCCTTCTCACTGTATTCCAGGGGGTGGGGCACCCGATGGGCAGGATTTCCAGTAGGCAGATATCTGGTGGGCAGGATTTCCACTCAGTGGATCCCAGGCTCTGGTGTGAAATGGTTGTGGGAGTGGTTTAATTTGACTGATTTCCGCTTATGGCCGTTCCCAGCGCAGTGGGCTCCAGCTCAGCTCCTGGTGCTCTGATCTCCTCTCACCCTCTCCCAAGTCAGCCCTCCATGTCTCCGTGTCTCAGCCCCACTGTGCCTGCCTCTCACTGCCTCCGCAGCTGGTCCTGAAATCCCTAGCTTTCACCCCAGTGCGTGTCCTGAGACTCCTGAGCTCTGTCTCAAATCCAAATCAGCGGCTTAGCTGAGAACCACATTGGGTGCCCTCACCCGCTGATAGTCGTTGGCTATTCTGTCTCCAGCTGGCATGCCGGTTGTTTCTTGGTGTTTGTCTCAGGAAAATAGGTGATTTAAAAAATTTTTTTTCAGTGCTGTGGGGAGCGACCCAAAAGTGAGTTCTATCAAGTCACCATCTGAAAGTCAATAGGCCCCTCTTCATCTTTAATGTCCTTATGGGATGGGCTGGTATGAGGCTGAATGAGATAAAGTGTGCAACCATGTGTGCACAGCGCCTTGAGCTCAGTAACAGAGGACAGTTGTCATCAGTGTCCCCAAGGCTCTCTCTGTCCCACATTACCTTGCTGCACCAAGGATTTGGGCTCTCAGCTTGAAGCAGAGCATGTCACTTGCAAATCATGCGTGAATACTTGTACCCATGAGTGAGAGCCACCAGGAAGCGGATGGCTCTGACTGTGTCCTCTTGTCAGGGAGAATTCTAAACCCTGACCCTTGGGGCTGCACTCTTTGCAGAGGAGAAGACTGAGGCCTAAGGTCACTGAGCTGAGGTGGCGCCAGGTCCCAAAGGCCCCCTACTTGCATTTAGGGGCTCTGGGCACAAATAATGCAGCGCCTTGCACATGGCATGTGATTCACGGCCTCTCCTCAAACAGGCAACCTAACTCCCTCCTCTGGGGCTGTGAGTGTGTGTGTGAATTGCAGGGAGTGTGGCCAGCTTTGGGAAGTTCAGGCTGACACACAAACTCTGCCTCATTCCCAGGCCCCAAAAGAGGAGCCTCTCACAGGGTCTTTGGCATTTCTTTTCCCAGAGTTCAGAGTGGAAAGCCAGCTCTTCCTCCCTCAGCCCCAAAACTGTCTGTGGATCTCCCTGGTGGCACAGACATTAAGTCTGAGGCTCTGGTGTAGTCTACATAAAGCCGATGGACCTGAGTTCAAGACTGATCAAGAATGAACAGCTAACTAAATAAATGCTTCTTCCTCCTCTCTCTTCCTTCCTGCCTGCCTATGTGCCTTCATTTGTTTCCTTCCTTCCTCTTAAAAAAAAAAAAAAAAAAAAAAAGATTCAGGCACAGTTATTTAAGCTCTTTCCCCAAGTCCTAAATGGGTCGAAACTAGAGTGAAAATTAATGAAAACATAAATGTCTGGCATCTATTAAGTATGTATTATGAGCTGGGCACTATTCCAAGTGCTCTTTCCGTTTGCCCTCCCAAACCTGAGGGGGAATTACTCTTTTATTCTCATTTGCAGATGCAGAAGCTGAGACTCAGAGAAGTGGAGTCTCTTGCCGGGGCCCCATGGCTCGTGAATCAGAGGGGCAGAATTCAGGCCTAGGCATCTGCCTCCAGAATCCAGTTCCCTCTGGTCACAGCCAGCACAGCAGGGCAATTATGGGGAGAACCCTGCATCTCTTCCCTGCATCTTGTATTTTTCCAGAGTGAGACTAGAAAGTTGGTGAGGACTGGAGGAAAGCAAATGTACCCAGAGTCAGATCTGGGGTCACAGCCAGTTCTTCCACCGAGGCCTCAGAGAGCCATAGGCTGCTCCCCACCTATCAAATGGGGACAATTACTCATATTTTGCAGGAAGCTCCCCAAAACCAGAGGAAGGAAAAGCTAGCAGGTGTGAGAGAAGGGCTGGGGTGATGGTATAGGGGCCCAAATTGTCAGGAACCTCAAAACAAGCCCAGAACTACTGGCTACAGTTCTAATCAGATTGACCCTGAGAAAGTCAGAACCCCAGAGAGACCCCCGCATCTACCCCACTCAGATGGGCACCCAATCTTTGACCACTCAGGGAGCCTCAGTCTTTCAGAGACATAGTGGAGCGGGGTGGTGGTAGGGGATATAATTTGAATGTAACCCACAAATTGCCTTAATAGGGCCCTTCCTTGCTAATTAACCGGTCCACATGACAGGAACCTGTAAAGGCCAGTCTGTCCCAGCAAGCCCCAGCAGGCCTGACCAGAGCACCAGAAAGAGAGGCCTTTGTCCAAGGGCAGAGGGGATGCCTAATGTTGAGCTGGGGCAGAGCAGGAGTGACAGAGCAGGGGTGGGAGGGAGAGCACAGCCAACCATGCTCTCTGCTTCCCAGTCTAGGCGGCTACTCAAAGCTGGTCCGCAGACTTAAGGAAAGACTTCACCTAGGAACTTGTCAGGAGGGCGTCTCCCTTCACCACACATCAGTTACACCAGAACCACCTCCGATTCTGCCCATAACAAGGTCCCAGGTGGCAGGGTCCTCTTTAAGTCTGAGCTGAAAATGGCTTTAAATCATTTAACCTCTCTGGGGCTTCTGTTCCCTCAGCCAAGAGAACCTATGTAGGATTTCTTTGTTTTGTTTGTTTAAGCATTTTCATTTTATTTCCATGTAGTTGTTCACACTGGTTCTTCACCCCCAGACCCAGGACTGGAATGGCCCGGGGGTATGTGGCTTGCGTCCTTCAGAGGCGACTGACTTAACCACTGCTCTACCAAGGCATGCTCAGAACATACGTAGTTCTAACATCGTGCCTGGTTCCGTAAGTAATTCATGATGATGATGATGATGATGATAGTCTCATTATTAATTTATTGGCTAGGAGGGAAGGGGCACCCTGCGGCCAGTGTGCAGTGGTCAAAGGAGGGCCCAACTTTTGGAGCTGAATGACAAGGACAAGAGAAGCTTATATAATGGGGTGGCAAAGAGGGTGTGTATGTGTGTGCCAAGCTGCCAGCAAACCACAGCATACCTTCAGGGGCCGGGAGTAAACAAAACTCTCCTTCACACCCCTGTAAAGCAAAGGTCAGCCTAGGCCAGCCCTGGCCAGAAATAAGTGCTCAGCTACGTAGCTTCCTGCCCCTTAACCTGGTCTGAGGTCAGCCCCTGAGAGGAATCTGCAGTCAGGGAGCCCTGGAGTTCTCCTGCTAAGGAGCTGGCCCACTCCCTGTACATTTATTTAGAATCTGCAGGAAGTCACACGGGAAAAGACAATGACCCAGGGTTCTCAAATCTTCCTGCATGAAAGAATGGCCCAGACACTGGTGGAAATAAAAAAAGATTATAGTCCAGCGACTCTGACTTTGAGTGCCTGTGGCAGGACCTGTAGGAATCTGCATTTTTGTAGTTGTGATGAGGAGGAACTAGGCAAAAGAGAGTCCCCCAGCAAACACGGAGTCCCCTTGCTGGAATGGGGTGGGGTGGTGGTAGAGAAAAAAGCTTGATGCAATTAACCAAAGAGGTAAGGGCAGATTCCAGAGCTGCCTGCTGCTTTGTCTCCCCCTGCAGCAGGCAGCCAGGACCCTTATCTTGAGGTTTGCAAAGATCTGCATCTCTGCTTTCTCATGCATTAAAAAAGCAACCCTGTGGCTTTTTAAGACCTTGACTTGGGAAGGGGGAAGGCAGGAGGCTTAATTAGGATTGCAGCTGCATTATTTAAGTCTTCCTAATAGTTCTTGGAGTGAGTGTTAGGAATTTCTTTAGAGAAACATTTGCCCATCACTACCTTCACATGACTGTCTTACCTGCGGCACCCAGACAGATGTCACATGACTGTAGCTGCAGGGCAAGTAGGTACTCTTAATTCCCTCTCATCCCACCACCTTTTCTCCCAGGGCTGGAAACAGCCAGCATCTCCCACCATGTCGCAGACTCAGGGGGCCTCTGGGTCTCTAATCCCAATCCCTCTGAGATGTAAGGTGGCCCCTGCATACCTCAGCTTCCTCTGACCTCGCCATGTTGGGAAAAGGAAATGAGATTGGTCAAGGAAGGAAGCACTCAAAGTTGATAATCACTATCATATGGGAGTTGACATTTTTTTCTAGAAAGGACCAGCTAGTAAATACTTTTGTCTTTATTGACAATACAAAATCTGTTGCAGCTACTCAACTCTGCCACAAAAGCAGCAGCCTGGTGGAGTAGCAGTTTGGTCAGTTGCCTTCAGCCAGCACAGTCCCCGTACATCCCAGTGACCTGACTGTATGGTACTGGGGGTGGGGTGAAGAAGGTGGAGGTGGGGGGAGGTGGGGAACACCCAAGATGAACAGCCAAATATAGGTAAAATAAAGGGCTTCTTCCTCCTCTCTCTTCCGGCCTGCCTGCCTGCTCATCGTCATTCCTGCCTGCAGCTTTCCTTTAAAAAAAATAAAAATAAGCATCCATAGACAGTATGCAAATGAAGAATGTGGCTATGTGCCAATAAAACTTTATTTACAAAACCAGATTGGCCATTCTTTGCCTTAGAGCTTTTTCTTTTAGAGCTCTTCAAATTGTACACACACACACTTCAAACAGTCATCCTGTAGGCCACCAGCACCCCCACTGAACAGAAAATAGAGGGCCATTGAGAGGCTAGCCCCACATTATTGACAGAGGCACAACTCCTAAGTAGGTCTGGCATCTCCATCATATCACAGAATTCCTGGCATTAGCCCATCTCATCCCCAACTCCAAGCACATGTCCAGTTCGGCAGGGAGGAAATCCTCTGCCACACCCACTGGCGCTCTGGGGAACACCCCGGAAACAATGAGGCACCATCCTGGCTGGTGCACGTTGTTTTCCACCCTTCCACGTGCAGGGTGCAACCAGGCTGAGTCAGCTGGAATCCCAGCCCTGCCCTGAGGAATGGGAAGAGCTGCCCCCCTGGGTTCCAGCCCTGCCCAGACTGGTGAAGGCAGCAGCTGGCTGAAGGTCAAAGGGCACCATGGTCCCCACCAGCACCCACTGAGCCCAGCAAAAGTACAGAAGAGTATCTAAGGCCTTTCTGAGGTCTCTCCTTGGGAAAGAAGTGTGCATATGCGGGTCATGGGGGAGTTCTCAAAGATCAGATGACCCTCAAGTCAATTCCCCCTGGATCACTTTCCCAGTCAATTCAACCACCTGGCTGAGAATGTTGTCTCTGGAACCCGGCACTTGGGTTCAAATATTGGCCCTGCCTCATAATGGGATGCTTGGTACTGGAAATGTTCTAAAACTGAATGCAGATGGTTACACAACCCTGTGAAGTCTACTGAAAATCATTAAATTGTACACTTTAGAAAATTCTGGCTTGGCCATTTACAGCTGTATGATCTTGGACATGTTATCTGGGTCACCTCATCTGTTAAAGAGGAATGAGTGTAATAGAGCCTGTATCATAGCCTAGATGAGAATTCCATGAATGAACAACATGAAGGCTTTAGAAAGGTACCTTATACCTAAGAAGAAATCAATAAATATCTGCAGTGCACCCTGGTGGAGCAGCAGTTGGGTCAATCACCTCCTAAGGATGCAGGTCACAGACCCCAGGGTTGGAGTCCTAGGTGTGAGTGTGGGAGGAAACAACCAGTGTGAACATCTAAAATGGAAGTAAATTAAAATGCTCCTTCCTCCTCTCTCTTCCTGCTTGTTTACCTGCTTACTTCATTCCTGCCTGCAGCTTTCTTTAAAAAAAAAAAAAGAAGAAATAAATATTTGCTATGCAGACAAGGACAGGTGTCCTGGCTTCACAGAATTTTACCTGATGGCAGACACATATTCGTAGATTCCTGAACAGTGCCTTCAACCTCCTACCCTTTCCTCCAGCTGTTCGCTCTGCCAGGAATGCCCTTCCCTCTCAACTCTAACACTTGTTCCATTCAGAGGTCGTCTCTCTTCTCTGCTCCTTATACACTTGATTTTTTATAGCGAAGACTCAGAAGGCTAAATGGCATACGGTTAGCTCTGTTTACCCACTGAGATCCTTGGGCCTGAGAGTGGCCCAATCTCATTCGCCCTGATCTTGTCCTGGTGACTAGTATCCTGACGGTGACAATCATGGTGCTGAACTGCATCCAACAGCAGGGGCTCACACGACAACATCCTCTGGGGCCACAAAAGGTCAGTAAAGGTCATGTGGTGACAGTGAAGGCAGTGACAGATCACCCTCCTTGGACCGAGAACCTCAGACCGTCCACAATAAATAAACTGCTGTCTCCTTTCCCACGTACCCCCTCCCATTATAGAGGTACAATGGTGCCCCAGAGTCGGAGCCCTAGGTTGGGGTGTTTTCAGAGGCCTGCAGACATACCACCGTGACTCAGGGGCCAGTGGCTGCTGGCAGTCAGGAGGGCCTTCCTTGGCCTCCATTGTGTCTTGGGTTCCTCAGTGTGAGCTCCTTGACACAGGGCTGATTGACACAATGCACAGACCTGGCAAGAGCCTGTGACACTAGTCAGTGACAGGGTGTCTGGCACAGGCTGGTATCCTGCGAGCAGTGGCTCCTGTTGATTTTTCCAGGGCCTCACCTGTGCAGAATGAGGTCAGAATCAAGTGCAAGGGCACCCAAAGAGTAACCCCCTCTCCTTGTCTATGAAACAGTCACGTGGAGACCCTGGGCCAGGAGACAGCAGGACCTAGGACTGGGGAGGAGGAGACCCCGGACTGAGAAGAACAGAGACACGGAAAGGGTGAAAACTGAAGGCTGAAGTACCCATCCCAGCCCTTAGCTCCGCAAAACAGCTCTGATCAGACGAGGACTGCAGGGGAAGGAGCGGGGACAGACAGCAAACTCCAGGAAGTCTTTCTGGCAACCAAAACACAACACAACTTCCACTGAGGAGTGAAAATGAGCACCTCGGACCAGGGGTCGTGATCAGGGACCTCAGGGGCGGCCGTGCTCTCCGCCCTGGCTCCTGGCCCGCACCTCTCCCCGCACCCCCACCCCACAGCCCTTTTCCGGAGACCCGGGAAAGCGCCGCCTCCCCTTCACCCGCGCTCCGCAGGTTCCAACGGGTTCCCTCCCCGGCGAGCCGCGCCGCGTCGCCCGCTTTCCCAGGCGCGGGCCGCCGGAGACCCGCAGGGAAGCGCTGCCCCAGCTCGCCGCGCCCTCCCTCTTCGGCGCGCACTCACCGAAATCCCGGGTCCCCTCCTCCGGAGCCTCTTGGGTGAAAATCCAGGGCGGGTTGGTGGCGTAGAGGGAGGTGGTGGGGGCGCTGGCGTGCTTCTTGCCGAAGAGTTTGCTGAAGGTGCCCTGCACCGTCTGGTTTTTTTTCATGCTGCCGCAGGCCGCGTGGGCACCGGGGAAGGACCGTCCCTCCCTCGCCCTGCCCTGCCCGGATCGGAACTCCGCACGCTCTTCCCGGGGGGCTCTACCAGGGCATGGCCCTCGCCGTCCTCCCAGCCCGTGCTCCGGCCGACAGGTGCTGCGGGCGCCGCCGCCGCTCGCCGGGAAATGCGAGCTACCTGGACAGGTAGGAGGCTGCGGCCGAGCGCCGGCCCCGCCCCGCCCCGCCGCCGCCCAACTCCCCGGGCCGCATTCCTGCCTGCCTCCTTCTACAACAGGCCATTGTTGGCGCGCTGGTGGGCTGGGGACCTCGCCCAGCCAGGAGGACGAGCCAGCCCCCGCCCCCAGGTCCCTCCTGGCCCTCCGCCTCCACCCTGGGAGGAGGCGGTGAGCCTCCCACGGCTGAGGAGGTTTGAGGACCAGGTCAGTATTGGAACTTGGGACACGACTCTTGTCCCCAGCACCAGAGAGATGACTGACCACAGCTAGCAGGCTGAAACGTGCAATAGGGCCTCGAAAATGTGGGTCATTTGCCTTTCTGGAATATAAGGAAATGCTCAAAAGGAAACAAAGCAGAGAACTAAAAAACATAGCAGAATATACCAGTCTGATGATAAAGGTGGAAAACAGCCCTAGTGACAGCCCCACGGAGAATGTAGGATGACTACATCGTGGCTTTTTTGGTACCTCATTTTTTTTTTCTCTTTGTAAAGTTCTGTGAATATAATTTCCGAAAGTTCACCGTGGGTGGAGCCTACTTAGGGTGCTGTTCGCTCTTCAGGGAGGTGAGCTGAGGACCCTAAGGCACTTAGAGTAGTATTCTCGCTCAGCCAGGGGGTGTCTGGGGGGGGGGGCGCGTGGGGGGTGTCCCATCAGATGAGGACCTGGGAGACTTGCAAAAGATGCTGAGAGTGAAGAGAGCCAGGCCAGCGGGGTAGATTTTGATGCTTTCTGGGCGGTAGGGTAATAAATCACAGCAGGCACCCACTGTCTCCCGCTTTGTACTCAAGGCATTTCTCCCTCAACTTTTCACTGTTTTGAAAAGGGAAAGGGGCAGGCAGGAATGAAGGTGAGCAGGCAGGCAGGCAGGACGCGAGAGGAGGAAGCAGCAGTTATTTATTTTACTTGTTCATCTTGGTTGCTTCCCCCATCCTGGGCTTTCAAGCCCGGGGCCTTGGGACATAGGTAGACTACACCAGTTGGGGGCAGCAGACTTAGCCGCTAAGACACCAGGGCACCCAACTTTTCATTTTGAACAATGTGGAAGACATGTCAAATGCCCCACCTGTATTCGCTTTACCTGGATTCAGCAGAGGTAAACATTTGCTCAGTCTCTCTCTCTCTCTGTGTCCTCTATCCACATGCACACTTTTTTTTTTTATTGATTTTGCTGAAGCTGAGCTGTGGATATCTTCAGTATCCATTGCCTAAGAATAAAGGCCTCCTCCTAAAGGCCCACACAACAGTATCACATTCAAGAAATTGAACATTGATACACTGTTAGTGCTAAGATACAGTCCACATTTAAAATTTCCCAATTATACCCCTAAATATCACTTCAATTCATTTTTCCCAGTCTACGGCCCAGTCAAGAGTCACATATTGCATTTACTAGTCATAAGCCTTTAATCTCTTAATTTATTGCAGCACCCTGCTTTTGTTTGTCATGATAGTGACATTATTTAAAAGTTCCCTATACTTGCTCCAGCTTCAAGGGACAGAATGAGGGGGTCCTAGGGTTTGTGGTTTGTTTTCCCACCAGGAGGGGAGAAACAGATGGGATGTGAGGAGGAATAGGAGCATCTTTTTCTTCCCCTGATACCTGGATCCATGGGCTTTACATGGCCTGCACCTTACCTGTGGAGCCACAGGGGTGCACTAGCAACATCTTTAAAAACACATGTTTTCCCATATTTTTTGGTTGGAGACCACTCTTTGGTGAAGTCTGTCCCATCCCCACCCACTACCATGGCAACCCTGGAAATAATTCCTGTTTATTCAAGTGGTACTTGTGGAAGTTTTCCCAACTGTCCTGGGCTGTGCTGAGGGCATGGGGAATATAAAAGAATTACAGAAGTCTTATTTCTACCATAGAGGATCTTGGAGTTCTCATCAGGGACATCAGGTTTCTATGATCCAAGGTGGCAGGCCGTGGATGATAAGCACAGAACCGTGATTGCTGTCATGAATGAATGCACCCAGCAGGAATTCTGGAGCAGGAGGGCAGTATGGGCTGGAGAAGTCTGGAAGGCTTCTTGGGAGAACTGAGACTTGAGCTGGCCCCTGAAGGATGACAAGGGTGCTAATTGAGAAGGGAAGGAGCCCATTCTAGATCACGCACACACACCCTCACCATCCATCCCTCCGTCCTCCTCTCTCCACATCGTAGCTCCTCCCACTGTCCACAGGAAGGACCCAAGGGAAGCGGATGCTTCATCACAGCCTCTGCATCATCACAATCCATCCAAGTTCTTTAGGTCCTCAGGCCTGAGAGAAGGGCTTTTTCCTCGAGGACTTTGAGGTGTGTAGTCAAACCATCCAGAGCCAGCCCCCAGAGCCACCATCCATTGGCCCCATTCACATGCAGCTTCCACTCTCTAAGGAAGGTTCTGAACACTGGGGTGTGCCCAGTTCAGGGCACGAAGGCTCGGAGCTATCAAAGACATGGCTCCTGAGTTCGAGCTGCTTTAGTCTCTTGGAGGAGACAGGAGAGACAGAGAGACTTGAAGAGAAGTGAAAGAGGACAGTGAGACTAACAGGAGGACAGAGGTGCAAGGGAGGGGCCCTCTGGCTGGGCTGGAGGGTCTGGGGCAGACTTGGGGGGCTCTGACGGAGGAGCTGGGAAATGCGGGGTGGGAGGGAGCTCTCAGCCAGGTCAGACAGGGTGTGGAGCACTTAAAAAGGTTGGCTGTGACATTCAGAAAGAAGTGAAATTGTCCACTTGGAGAGACTGGCTCGGTCAATGATGGTACATCCACACAATAGAATAAATAACAAGACAACTCTGAAGATGAATGAGTCAACCAACTCTGTCCAGTTATCTCCAAGATAAACTGATAAACTGATGACAAAACTCGTGTGTGTGTGTGTGTGTGTGTGTGTGTGTGTGTGTGTGTGCAGTGCGTTGTCAACTTCAAAGGCGGGGCAGGAGAAGTGTGATCTTATTTGCTTGTATTGCACAGAGGAACTTTGGAAAGAGACATAAGAAACTCATATATGTGAGTGCTGAGGTCTGAACTGAAGCAAGTGGGAGAATTTTTACTGAATGTCTTTCTACTTAGACATGTTCAAACCATGTAGAAAAAGTAAAAATGTAGGAGAGTTTCGTCTACAAACTCAGCTCTGGCCCATGACCCAGCAGCATTGGCATCACCTGGATCTAACTCGAAAGGTAGATGCTCCAGCTCCACCCTTGACACTGGGCAACCTCTCTGGACCTCAGTGTGCTCAGATGTAAAACAGGTTATAATTTAAGGTTGTTATAGATTCAATGAGCTGATGGGTTAAGGTCCCGGGGAGAGGATCTGCCTTTCAACAACATCCGCAGGTGATTCAGATGCTTGTTAAGGCGTGAGGAGCTCTGGCAGAGAGTCAGGCGCTACCAGGAGCAGGCGCTGGTAACAGAGCAGGCCAGGGTGACTGGCGACAACTGTGTTTCAAGGATGTTCATCTAGCAGTTGGTGAAGGACAGATGGGAAGGAGAAAACGTAGGCAGAGGGGCTGAGGGAAGCCAAGTGGCCCAGCTGATCCAAGTGAGCATTAAGTATTGGTCAGCTAGTTGCTTAATCCTTTGGTTAACTGATACAAGCAGGAGGGAATGGGAGGGCAGGACTTGTGTGCTAATGGTATAAAGAAAATCAAAGTTGTTTGTGTGGGAGACATTTCGTAGGCAGAAAGGAAGGGCCAGGTAAATAGTTTGCATGTAGGGAAAGTAAAAACAAAATTCTGCTGAGCCAGTGCCCTCACTCACAGCATGGGAGTAGTAACAGTACTCCATCCAGGGTTGTCCAGAACAGTCAATAAGATAATCAATGCGAAATGCCCTGCCCAGGGCCTGGCACGCAGGAGGAACTCCCAATGTGTTTGTTCATTTCCCCGCTTCTGAGCCCCTGGCTTTCGGGTTTCATTTTGGTTGGGGATGGAGAAGGGGAAAGAGAGGGTGACTCAGGGACACCAGATGGGCTTGACACTGTTGAGTCTGGATGGCAGGATGTGCCTGCCCTTAGAACACCCATTTCACCCCAATTTCCTTCCCATGTTAAGGAGACAGGGGAAGTCTATTTAACAGAGCACAGTCCCCTCCTCCCCCAGGTTTCATTCTGGCAGTGGTCAGAGCCCACTTCTCTGCGGAGCTCAGCACCCCACAGTGTGGTGGCTCAGCCCCCACTCCACCCAATAACACCTCCCACCTGTTCTCCTAGTAAAAGGAAAAACAGCCAAATAACAGGCTCCTGTCCACACAGCCCAAAGCCCATGCTATAATTAAATCTCGGCTCCACAATTACTTAGTAACCTCCACAAGTTGAATTTACAGGCCATTTCTGGAATGTGGGGTGCAGTTGGGGCCCCGGAAGTAGCAGGCTCCCCAGAGACCCCACCGGGCCTCTGTCAGGTCTGTGGTCTTTCCTCCAGCAAGGTCAAGCCCTCCTAGTTGGGCCCCGTGCACACTGACTTGAAGGAAGGCCCCAGGTCTCTGCTGCTAGCTATTCAGGGGCAAAGTCAGAACTCCCCGCTCCCCAACTCCCATATGATCCTGAGCTACAGATCTTGTCCAGACGTTTGTTCCAGACCAAGATGCCTCTTGCTAGAACAGCTCCTGAGACTTTCTTTGGGCCTGCAGGGGAGAGTGGGCTTCTGTGTGTTGGCCAGAGGCGAGGAGTGGGGTGGGGGTGGGGGGGTGAGGGGGTGGGAGGGCTCAGAGAAAGTAATTAAAAGAGTGGGGGACCCAAAGTCCAGCCCTGGGTGGGGAGTGGTATGTTAGGGTGCTGGGAAGAGACTCATTTCCTTTTGTTGCCTTGGGACCATGATGTCATGGGAAAGATTGCTGGGGAAATAGGTTTCAATCCTGACTTTGCTACTTATCAAGGGTGTGACCTTGGCTGAGTTACTGCCTCCCTGAGCCTTGGTTTGTTCATCTGTAGAATAGGGGCTATTAATGTAAGGTTGTTATGAGACTTAAAGACACAGTGAGAAAAGGTACCCAGCAGAGGGGGGTGCTCATGATAGGTACTCAGGCCTGCTCAGGCCCCCTGCCCTCCCCTGACTTTGGGCATGGAGATGCTAAATAGAGAACAGCAGTGACAGAACAGAGGCCGTGAGAGGCTGCAGGAAAGCAGATTAATTCAACAAAGAATCCCAAGAAGGAAAATTCCTGAGGCCTAGGACACAGGGTGGGGCAGGTGTCTACAAGGTCACCTTGAAGGCAAAACATCCTGCTGTAAAACCGTTCTCACAATCTGAAATAGTGTCTGTCTTAAAAAAGGAAAAGTCCTGTTAAGTACAAGAAGCAAAATACCACATTCTCAATAGATTGTGACGACACATATGAAGTGTATCCAGGAATGGCCAGGGACTGGAAGGGACCAGAAGGGGGGCCTTCAGTAGGAATGCCAGGACTGCACGTGGGGTTTGCACTTCTCAGCAGTGTGCTCTGTTGCTAGATTATTTGTTTTAACGTAAGACTCTACAAATAACCGGGAACATAACTGAGCATGGAGTGCGTGCAGCACGTTTCTCTTTTTTAATGAGCACTAGAAGGGGAGACCCAGAGACGCTGATCCACTGCCACGCGTACCTCTCAGCTCCTGTGACACGAGGGAGCCCTTCTGTAAAGTAGGGGTGACGGGACCCGGTGCTCCGTGGGACTCACTTCCGCTTCAAATGTTCTTGACGGGCAGAGCAGAGGCAGAACAGCAAATGAAGCTGAATGCTAAGTCCTGTCGAGGAGGCTGCTCCTGGTTCTAAGGAAAGAGAAGTGAGAAATGGGATGCAGGGAGAGTTTTCTGGGTACCGCCATGTCCTGGGAACCAGGCCTTGTGCTCAGGCTGTGAGAGGCTCTAACCTTCAAGGTCAGTGCTTCCCAGGGGTCGCATAGCCCTCCTCCCCACCAGCCTCCTACAAAAAGTCATTACCTCCTGAGGGGAGACCAACCCTTGGCCTGGGACTTCCAGCTCTGGGCACATTTCTACCTAAATGTTTTATTTATTTCTCCCTCCTCCAACTCCTGCCCCCAACTCTGGAACCCAGGTCCTTGGGCTTTACATGGTCTGCACTTTAGTCACCTTAGCCATCTGAGCCACATAGAAATGCAACCCCTCCTGGTTCTGGTCTCCCCTTCTCCCTCTGGAAGATGCTGGAAGGACTTACCTACCACTCACTGAGTGTCACTTCTGTGTCCTGCCAGGAGTAGAGTGGATTATATGCATTAATTCACTACAGTTGGCATGCCCTGGTGGCCTCAGGGATGAGTCCACCAGGCAAAGTCCCCATGTACCCCAAGGACACAGGTTCGAGACAAGGGGCCGGGGCTGGGAGTAGGGGGACAACCAAGAACAACAACTAGGTAAAATAAATGTTTCTTCCTCCTCTCTCGTCCTGCCTGCCTGCCTACTTGCCTTCATTCCTGCCTGCACCTTTCCTTTAAAAAACAATCTTTTTCACTACTGTCAAGCCAGCCCCATAAGCAAGGGAGCAAGGCAATCAAGATGGAGAAAGGAAGACTTCAGATGACATTGACTCACTGTGACCCAATGAAGCCTTGACCCAGGTTCCCAAGGAGCATGGATGTGGTGTCAGTACAGGGCTGTTGGTGGGGACGGAGGTTGGAGGCACTTGGAGGTTTATCCCTGGGCAAGCAGAGAGATAAAACGTGGTCAATTCCCTCCACCATCCACCTAGCAATTGGAAGGAAGGAACCAGATACTGGTGAGGTGACACAGATCTTAAAACTAGTAGGGAACAATCAAACTAAACAACAAAATGAGATCTAAACTGCCTGCACACAAAACAACAATATACACTTTGCAAAAACACCTGTGAAGGAGAAGATGCTCATTATGTGCCTTAGAATGATTGCCTCTGGCTGGGGTGGGTGGGGAACAGTTGGAGAATGGAGATAAAGGGGAAAATTACTACAATAAGAGAGGGAGACCTTCGTGGGCACCACAAAGGGAGGTGTATGAAGGTTCAGCAAAGGAAAAACAAATAAGGATCAGAGAGGTTAAGTAATTTGTCCAGATCACACAGCGGGTAGGGCGGGTGCAGAGAATGCCTGCAGCGAGGCAGTGGCAGGAGATGGGAAATCTCTCAGCTGCACCTGCACAGTGGAGAGCGGGAGGGGTGGGGCTGCTCGTGTGTGGAAGGTGTGGGGTGTTCATCACACCTTCCTGTATCCAGAACCAGTCATGAGTCTCCCTCCTAAACACCCACTAAGTGCTGATGAGTTTTACCTTCGAGGAATTGAGGGATAAAATGAGGTCCTGCCTAGAATGTGGCAGAGAAGTCACAGAGAAAGGGGGCACTTCCAAGACAGCGTGCCAGCTGGAGTTTAGAAAGAATAATCATGTAACAGTGCAGCACCTTCCACGCGGCGAGCACTGCTCTACACTCACGCAGTCCTTGCAAATGTTGTTGTCACCCTCACTCTTAGGAACTGAGACACAGAGACGTTCAGTAACGTGTCAGAGACGGCTTGACTAGCCAGGCCTCCCCAGCCACTGCCCCTGCTGAGGGTCCGCACCGTGAGCACAACCTGGGCCCAGGACACTCCTGATGGGGCCGGGTCCTGTGGTCAGCCAGGGGTCTCTCCCTAAAGGACTCAGGATGTGATTCAATTCCCCCTCCTTCAAATGTCCAAACAGGAGGAACCCAACATCTTCACGGTGCACCTAAGGAAAGTAAGGCCCAGAGAGGAAATGGGCTTTGTGTCAGGTCACTGGGGTCTCCTGGGAGCCAGCCCAGAATCTCACCCCATGCTGGCTGAAACAAGTGTGATGTGTGTTATGTCGTGGTGCCTCTGGGTCCTCCCTCCTGACCAGCATCCAGGACCTGGACTGGGAACCAGACCACTCTCCCCAGGGCCAGAGTGTGGGCCACTCCATCCAGAAGGCCATGTTCCCACCTTCCCTCCTTCCCCCAAGCAAGATACCACCTCCCAGAGTGCTTCTTGGAGATCTCTGAGCAGAGGCTCCGGCAGGGCCAGCCCTGATTGCTGCCGCCCCTCCTGCCTCCTCCCCACCAGCCTCCTCTGAAATTAGGGGTCATTACCATCTGGGTGTGAGCTCTGAGCACAGTGTACAAGTCATCCACACCCCAATTCTCAGTCTGTCTCTGGGCCCCAAAGTTCAGTCAGTGCTGACACAGTGCCAGGAAGGAAACAAGGCTGAGACCCAACCCAACAGTGTGGCAGAGGGCGGGAAGTCACCAGCTTGCTCTATCTCACTCCCTCTGGTGCCCCCACCCCATGGGATTTCTGACACATGCCTGGGAGGTGCCCACTGAGTCTGGTGTTGGGGAGGTGAAACCCTAGGGAGGAGGAGATGATCTGGTTTTGAAGATGGGGAGATGACAGCCCATTCAGTCCCTAGCCTCCCACACATAATAACTGTTAATTGAGCCCTCACTCTGTCAGGCACTGTCCTAAGTGCTGTGCTAACCCAATTAGGTAGGGATCTTTCGTCTACCCATTTTACAGATGAGCAAACAGACATACAGAGAAGTCAATTACGTGCCCGTGGTCGCTAGCTAGGAAAATAGTGGAGCCAGAATTCAAGCTCAAGGAGTCAGACTTCTGAGTCTGCAGCCCCATCCTCTCACCATCCACTTACTGACCATCTCTCCATCCACTCACCCCGGCCACTCTACCTAGCCCCCTCACCCTTCATCTCCTAGCCCCTTATTTAATGTGTCCAGGAGGGGAAACTGCGTTTGCAAAGGCTTAGAGGGCATGTTTGAGAAATTAGCTACTAGTCATGTCTTTGTGGCTCAGGTGGCTGAGATGCTGGTGTGTGGACCCTGCTTGCACCCTGGGGTGGGGGTGAAAAATCAAAATAAATGTAAGTAAAAATGCTGCTTCTGAAAGGAATGTAGAGAGGAAGGGAGGGAGGGAGGGAGCGAACTACTTACAGAGCGAGGAAAAAGTTAAGCAAGAAATGAGGATAAGAAGGCGAAAAAGGGCTCAAACCCGCAGTACCTCTCCTGCTACCATCTGTCTATTCACCTACCCACACCCATCCACCTGCCCTGACAAATTCTCTCCGTCTTTCCATCCATCCAACCAATCATCCATTCTTTTATTGCTTCTAATTTAGAAGGGAGAGAAATGGAGGGAGGGATGGAGAGAGAGTGGGGTGGTGGGGGGAGAGAGAGAGAGAGAGA
>RJWH01006663.1:0-50887 GCA_004363575.1 Solenodon paradoxus
AGCTATCTACTGCAGAGATGAAATCAGAATGCAGGTGTGAGGTCATGGAGCTATCTACTGCAGAGATGAAATCAGAATGCAGGTCGAGGTCATTTATTTACTCAGTGAAAACACTGCGTAAGTAGCAAGCTCTGTGCCGGGACAGAATATGAAATTTATACTCATTGATACTTCCCTATGCCAACCCCCTCAACCTCCTGCCATAAGTATCACAGAGCCTCACTCTTAAATACTTTTGACGGGTGAGCGGACTGTGGGCCCCCATCCACGCCTTCTACCGCCGCCGCTTTCTCTTCTGATGCAGGAGGCCACACTACTGTGTGGGCCTGCAGGAGTCACTCCCCATCCCCACCGGGGAAAAATGGCTTTTTCTCATAGGAGCCACCTTCTGAGGATTCCCTCTCCCCATCCCCAGGAGACAAGACTGTGCCTCATCTCTGCAGGGTCTGTAGCTGTTTAGGCCCCCAAACAGGCTCCAGATGTCAGAAGACACGACTTGTCAGGAGCACCAGACTCTAGACTGGAGATGGCGACATAAGCAGGCTTTGCACAGTCAGCTAATTGGGGCAAGAAGGAAAAGAGTGTTTCAGATTGCCCCGTGGTGCCAAGAGAATGTTTGAACACCAGGCCATGCGTCGGTTTCCCAACTAGTTAAAGAGCAACAGACTGGGCTCTGGTTACACAGAGGAATTTATGTGGAAGCCAGATGACAGTGTCAGAAATCCTTAATGCTGAAAATCTTAGAAATTGCAATTCCATTTCTAGGACTTTATCCTAAGGACACAATTGAACTACAGGTACAACAATGTTTTATACATTGATTACATTGTGTTAATATTAGTGAAACAAAGATGCCCAGTGACTAGGAACTAAACACATGCGTTACATCCAAAAAGTACTTTAAAGGCATCCTCAAAATACAAGGACTTTTAATAAAACATAACCAACATACAATTCACTAATATCAAATATCCAAACTGAATATTAACAATATTGAAATTACATAATTATCATGTTTTTATTATTATTTGCACACATTAGATCCAATGACATTGTACATTAAATGTTTCCTTGTTGAAGTTATGAGTTTAATATGTAGAATAATTACTACAATAAAAACATATCTAAAAAAAGTTTCCTTGTTGCCATTATTTGTTGAGGAAAAACAAGGCCATTAATCTAGCAGAATTTTTTTTTTTTAATCTCCATATACTAGTACTTAAATATAGTAGCTTGATCAAATTCAGGTCAATTTTCTGACAAAAATACTTCATGGATGGCTCCGTATTGCATTACTGCAGGAGGCATGTAATGTCTGGCTATTTTTCTTTTTGTGATGTTAATATTAATCAACAGGTATTGTCCAACTGATCTAGTCATCTTACAATTGCAAAAGTTCTATGTTAGTAGGGTGTTCACAAAAGGCCTTTTTGAGGAAGAAGTCCTTTAGTAGCTCTGACATGAAGGATGAAGAAGCTCCAGCTGTGCAGTGCAGATGAAGTGTACAGCACAGGAAAGCCCTGAGGTGAGAAAGAACTTGCCATACACGCAGTCACCCTATCAGGATCACTAGAGCTTTTCTTCCCATCCTCCGCTACACCCAGTAACTCTCCAGCCTCCAAATGGTCAAAGTACAGATCTCTGTACTTAGAGATATCAGGAATCCAGGGGCACTTACATATAGCTACAGGCGACCACGATGTCGTAACTTTGCTCTTATGAAAATGCTTACAAGCAGGACTATTTTGATATAGATTCAAGACCAACATGGTCACGCTCATGACACAAACGAACCAACCATTTTATTGGACATGACAACATGGTAGAAATGTATTTCTTAATGTAGTTTATATATATATATATATATACACATATATATGTAGATATATAAATGTATTTCAGCTTATTTGCTCAAATTATATATATTTTTTCTAAAATGTTCTCTGCTAGATTAAAATCATTTGAGTTCAACTTTCTCTTCTGTAAAGTGAAGAAAATACCAAAACTTATCTCACAGGGTTATGTCAAATTTTAATTTTCTTTACAAACTCTAAAGCAGTAAGGACAGATTTTAATCAATATGCTATCACAATTGGGAAAAAGAGTCCAGAGTAAACTGAACTCAACTTCCAGCTGTACAGTGGTGACTGGGGTTTTAAAAGAGAGAATAAAGGAATATAGGGAGGGCAAAAAGTACAGTCAAAAAAGTGAAAAATTATAAAATGCAAAAAGAGGGTTGATTCCCGTGAAACTCATCTATCTTTGCTAACTGGCCCTTATCAAAGTTAGGCTCCTACCCTCCCATGGAGGCTGGGAGACAGGAACCCTATTTCCAAATGTTGGCTGGGACAATGGCAATTTTTGTGATACCCTGAGCTTCTCTGGGAGGCATTTTAAGGGGTTTAGAGTCATTCCAGGGAAGCAACCTTGCACTGTTAGAAACTGTTAGTGTTTGTTCAAGTCTTGACTAGTTTGTTAAGGTTGACAAGCTTACTCTAGAAGATAATTCAGAGGTGCCTACCTAGAGTATGTGTTCTAGGAGAGAATCTTTATCAGTTGTTCTGAGTATTAAATGAGGTACTGCCTGTGAAAGTGCTTTGAGGAATATAACACATCAACATTACTTAATACATTCATTCATATAACTAATCACATCATTCTCCTCCTTCAAAACACTTATTAAAATTTCTCCTTACACTGAACTACAGCTACTGAAAAATCTGCCACTCGGTGATAACATCTACACTATGTGCTAGGTATTTTACATACAACATAATATTTCCCTCAAACAAGTTTATTAGGAAATGCAATTTTATAGAAAATGGGTTCAGAAAGATCACCTACCTGACAAAGGTCACACCGTCAGTGAGTGGCAGAAGCCAGGTTCATATTCTGGTTCCATTGAAGAAGTTCCTGTCTCCTTGTAAATGGATCGACTAAAGAGAAAACCAATTTATTCTTAATGCCCTGGTGGAGTTCACTGCACTTCAGATTATACTGGAGAATTTAATGATATATATAAGCTGTCATTCTGACAAGAAACTAAAATATTAAAAAAGGCCAAGGTCACGTTTCATGCACTTCTCAGTTTCTGAAATACTCAACGACTATGCATCCTGACCAGATAGTCACGATATTGTCTATGCCCTCAGGGAAATAGGGAACTGGACACAGAACAGTAAATGCTCAATTGCGTAGTCCAGGAAAGAGATCAACGGTGAGTCAGCGCAGTCGGAGGAGGTTTCCAGAAAGAACGGAATTGAGCTGGATCTTGAGGGATTCGTGGAATACTGATGCTTAGTAAAAACCAGAGACACTGCAGGGCGGAAGGCGGGGCGCAAGAGTAGTAGACGCTCATATAGCCCGCAAAATTCGTGTATACACCGTCAGAGCTTAAGTGACCTTATTCTGCTTATCGGCCGACATTATCCTAAAAGGACGCTACCTGGGTAGTTTAGGTGTCTGAAGTAAGACGGGCGGGCGGAGATGCGAGAACCGCTAATCCTCGCAGACGGCCCTGGGGCCTCCCGCGCCCTAAACCACCCAAATCTTAAACCAGCACCAACCAGCGGAGCAATCGCGTGCCTCTCTATAAATGCTTTGCTAAACTCTATGATTCCTGAAGGGGCGCGACGCGAACCCGCCCCCAACGACACGCGAAGCACTTCCAGCAGCACAAAGGCTGCAGGAAGAGAGGTCGGCGCACGCGTTCTGAGTCGCTCGGGGAACCGGTCCGCCCCCTGGCGAAGGGAGGCCGGAGAGACGCGTGCGCCATGAGAACTCGCGGGACTTATTTCACGCCCGGGGCGGCGGTGACGTAATGACAGGAGGAGGCGGTCAAGCAACGGAAGCCGGGAGGGAACCAGGGCGGAAGGGAACCAGGGCCGGGGTTGTGTTCGGATCCTTGGCGGGGCTGGGGTTCCGATGTGGTCTCCGGAGCGGGAGGCCGAGGCCCCAGCCGGGAGAGACCCGGCGGGCCTACTGCCCCCCGAATGGGAGGAGGATGAGGAGCGCATGTCTTTCCTGTTTTCCGCCTTCAAAAGGAGTCGCGAGGTGAACAGCACCGACTGGGACAGCAAGATGGGCTTCTGGGCGCCGTTGGTGCTGAGCCACAGCCGCCGCCAGGGGGTGGTGCGCCTGCGCCTGCGGGACTTGCAGGAGGCCTTTCAGCGCAAGGGCAGCGTCCCGCTGGGGCTGGCCACTGTGCTGCAGGACCTGCTACGGTGAGGGCGGGGCGGGCCGGGCCGGGGCGGGGCGGGGCCGAGGGCGGGCGGGGCGGTGTCTCGGGGGCCCCGACCTCACCAGTTCTCCCA
The DNA here is from genome assembly GCA_004363575.1 of Solenodon paradoxus. Lineage (NCBI taxonomy): Eukaryota > Metazoa > Chordata > Mammalia > Eulipotyphla > Solenodontidae > Solenodon > Solenodon paradoxus. The sequence goes on from RJWH01006663.1 coordinate 4,314, forward strand.
TCGCGCCCTGCACCCAGCCCGGTCTGTTCAGTAGGCCTAGGAGGGGAGACTTAGAGGAGGCTGGGCCAGGGCTGTTTGCAGGGTCTGGGTCCGAGGAGATGAGACCCAGGCGGTTGGAGGAGAAATCATTCTGGCAGAGGTGACAATGATCTGTCGGAACTAGTATCCTGCCGTGTAGTTATTGTGTAGGGGCTCCCAAATTTGAATTGCCCCTGAAATAGCAGGGCCATGAGATAGGATTTATTGAGCTACGGGAGTTCAGAGCTCAGAAGCCGACAGCCGTGGAAGAGAGGCTTGCTAGGGATGTCGGGACAGCCCCCAGGTGCAGGTCCTAGGTGACCTCTCCAGACTTGTCAGGCTGTTTGAGGAAGCAGAGAGGACGTAAAGGAGGGTGAGGACTTTACTGAGTATCTCAATACCCTGAGGAGGTCTGGCAGGTGCTATCCATGCAACAGGTGCAGTGTTTTGGATGTACCTGTGGAGGTAACATGGACATTTCGTCTAAGTACCGTACTTCACAGTGTGCAGACCTGTGTGTGAAGACAGTTCGCCTGACCCCTCAGCAGTCAGTGCGCAGGGGATAGAATTATCTTAAGACAGTAGAGGACACTGAGTTTAGAACAGATGACTTTCTCAGGTTTATACGGCTTCTTAGAGGTAATGCCAGGACTGAACTCGTCCTGATTCTAAGTCATTTGCACTTTATATCATATGTATATACATACATACCTATGCAGTATGTCTATGTGTGTATATATATCTCATACCGAGGGCAGCTGGCATGGTGCTTCCTTTGATGAACCAAGGAGGAAGTCAACTTGGATGTTTCTTTTAGCTCGCTGCTCTTGCTGATGAAGAGGTCTCCTTTCTTCCTAGTACCTTTCCATCGGCTTACATGGCTGTATCAACCCCTTTCTGAAATTTCTCTTTTCTGAGACAGTTGGTCATGTCTGAAGTGGAGCTCATGGGAGATGGTAGCTGAAAAAGTCTGTGAAGATCAAGAGCAGTCTGGGCTTCCTTTGGACCATCCTTTACCAGTTCCAGCCAGAGGCTTTACCAGTCCCTCTCCTGACTGCTGGAACTCTGCTGATGCGTCCTGGGGCTTGCCTGGGCCTGGTGCCTGAGGAATTTCTGAAGGAGATATTTCTCCATGGGAGCAGCATAGCGTCGTAGTTGAGAGCTTTGCTTGAGGGCCAAATGGCCTGGGCTCAACTCCTGGCTCTGCAACTTGCTAAATTATGTGACTGCAGACAAATTACGTGACTTCTTCAAGGCTCCATTTGACCAATTATAAAATTGTAAAATGGTGATAATAATTGAATCTAGGTTTATTGTGAGGATTTAAAGATATTCCTTTCATGGTCCTTTACGTAGTGATTGGCTGATGGAAAACATTCAGTAAATTTAGCTCCTTATTGCCAGTACCCCGAAACACTGTGTCTCATCTCCTCCCTAGCTTTGGAATAGTAGAAAACCCTTTCTCGTATGTCTTTGTATTCTTGCTTATGTCTCACACTGACCATGATTCATTGTTATTTCCCTTTTTCATTTTGTAAAGGAAGCCTCCACACAACCCATATAGCCTTCTGTGCATCTGTAGTCTTAGAGAGCTATGCCTTGGAGCCAGACAAATTGCAATGTAGATATGGCCTTTCTCTTGCCTCTTTAATTCCTCCTTTTTCTCATTAGCTGAAATGCTATTAGCACACCTATCTTTTGGAGGTGTGAGACTTAGAGCTGGAGCAGAAGCAGTGCTGTTCGTAGGTGCAGAGAGGCCGAATACGTGGTGTTTGTGACGAAGGTTATCAGATTCCTCTTTAGGAGAAAGGGGCGAGGTAGGGACTGAAATTAAGCCTTACATTGAGCCTACTGCATGCCCTTCTCTCTCTTTGCTGCAGGCGAGGGGAGCTGCAGCGGGAGACAGACTTCATGGCCAGTGTAGACAGCAGCTGGATCTCCTGGGGGGTCGGAGTCTTCCTGCTGAAGCCCCTCAAGTGGACTCTTTCCAACATGCTGGGGGATAATAAGGTTCCTGCCGAGGAGGTGCTTGTGGCTGTGGAGCTGCTTAAGGTGGGTGCTCCAGATAGGTCTGGGTGTCATTGGGTGGTTGACAACACCCTCCTCATTCCCATGTGTGTGCTTAGACACATGGTGACAGAATTGATAACTGCGTTTATCTGATCTTCCTCATACTGTACTGCAGGTACACCATTATTTAGTTATTCGCTGGACTGCCGACATTTCAAGGGGGATCCTTTGACTAGGAATTATCAGTAACATACAGTTGATTATTTTCTGTATTTGTAGGCACAGATGATAAGATAAAGTTAAAAAAAAATGTAGTTTAGTGACAAGAATTTCTCTGGACTTCTGAGGCCCTGGTAACTTTCAGCTTGATCTTCCCTTAAATTTGCTCCCCTTCCTCCTTTCTTACTCTCATGGAAGATGTCACCAAGCCCTTGATCTGCTCATGCCCTTGGTGTCAGTCTGCTTCCTCCTGGTCTGATTGCCTCCCTCGTGAAAACCTTCAGCTCCTTTGCAGCATTCTCCATCCACACCAGAGACATCGACCACCGCCCCATGGTCTAACATCACACTGTCACCAAGACCTTTCACAGTCCCCAGCTGTAGGAGGGCCCTTAGAGCCACTTTGCAGCCCAGTTTTCTTATCCCCTTGCACACCTTCCGTTTTCCACCCTCTCTACTCTCTGCAGACACTTCACTTAGAAGGTAAATTCTCTTGAGTTGGTACCTTCAGTTTAACCTCCTCTGAGCCCTTTTTTCTCCCCAAACTCGGAAGGATGAGGTGCCCTTCTCTATTCCACATGTATTCTTGAGTCTGTCCCTACCTGCTTGTCCCCTGTCCCATCAAGTAGCCCTCTTGATCTATTTATTCCATCTGTGCCAGGATTGCTTCCTGGGAGCAGGGGTGAAGAAAGGGGGCATTGCAGGAGAACGAGAAACTCAAGAGAGAGGGAAAGGATAGAAAAAGTGGGGATCAGGAGGCCAACAGCCTCTCTCTCTCTCTCTCTCTCTCTCTCTCTCTCTCTCTCTCTCTCTCTCTCTCAACTGAAGGCCCTGACCATTCTGGTCTCCACCTATTTATTGGGTTCATGCACAGCATGGCTTCAAGCAGCTTACATAAGCAAGTGTATAGTTACATTGGGTTGCTCATACAGCCTTTGCTCTCTAACTTCATAACTGTATGTCTTGTTTTGGCGGGTTAACAGTCACAGACACACTGTTCCAGTGTTTTCACACAGTGACCCAGGCCCGGTGCCTGGTGTCCTTGATGTTTTGCCAACTCCCAGTTTGTCCTTGCTCGACTCTCTGCCCCCAGCACATCTCCATCTCTTTTGGTGCTCTTCTTCAGCGGCCGAATCCATCGAGTTTCCCATGATTCCTCTGTGGGAACTTGGCCCCGCCAGTTACTGCTCTGTCTCTTCTTCTCCACCGTGCTTTGTTGTCACCACATGCTGTTCATCCCAGTGCAGACCTGAGCCCTGCTTCACTTCATTACTGCACCCGGACTGCTGTGGAAAAGGTTATAGTAACATGGGTGTGCATGCGCGTGTGAGTGTCTGCACAGTCCACTGAACACCAGCTAGCAGTATACTGCAGACAATATTTCATTTTGAAACACAGACCAGACCCAAATGCCGGACCCTTTTATAGCCCAGAGTTTTTGCACAGCTCAGCATCCACATCCCTCACCCCAGGAGAAGCTCCCGTTTCTCCTCATCTTGACAGACCCCACTCCTCCTTGCCTTATACTGAGAAGCTCTCCAAAATCTACCAACTCTCCCTGTTCCCCAAGATTTTTGACTGGTTAGTACACATTTCCTTCAGAGGAAGCCCCCTTCCCCCCACTCTATCCACTTCCCACCCATGTGCGTAACCACTACGCCCTCCCCACAAACCCACCCAGTGCCCTAACCCCCCAGGGCTTGACCAGGGTTCCACAGAAACTACAGGCTGTTTGACTGAGTGGTTCTGGGCCAAGCTCCTGGCATTCTTTTACCTCCTGTGTTCTCTACCCTGGAGCAAAATGGAAGTCCACTGTGCATCTTTGGACTCAGTCTTAGAGCGAAGTTAGAGATGGGAGTGAAGGTGGAATTACACAGTTCTTCAAAGAACCAACAATAAATTTTGACAGAAATAGAATCTAATTCTGTTTAGGTAAAGAAGTAAATCTATCTCTGTAGGGTCATCATACCGTTAATAATTATATCACGGACGAGAGCATTTAACATTTAATCTCATTCAGTGACATCTGCTTTCAAATACTTGATGACTTCACTATTTTTTTCTGGGCTAGGGACTCATTTACCTGTGTAAAATGAAAGGAATCTGTTTGGAAATTTTTATCAAATAAAGCCTTCTTCTGAGGTCATTATTTTCCCAAGTCTAGATGCAGAGAGCAGTCTGGTTCCTTTTAACTTTACAAAAAAAAAAAAGTAAATATAAAAATCCTCATGATTTTGGTTTTGCTCTTTGAAAAAAATTATACAAAGAAACAAAATTTCCTTTCTGATCATCCTATTTTTATCTCTTGGCTGTGTTCCCTTCCTCTTGTGTATAGACATATCATTTATTGACCCTATCACTCTTCTCCTATTTTTTTTTTTTTATTTTCTTGTCTGTAGTTAATATTCCTGAAAATCTTATTTGCTTGTTTGTTATCTGTGTTTCCTCATAAAGGGGAGTCTTTCCATGGGCTCTGGGATGTTAAGAACAGTGCCAGATACATAGTAGACAGCCAGCAAATATTTATTAACTAAATAAATGAATGTACACATGCATACATATGTATACATACACACTCTATTATTTTCCAGAAATGAATCTTATTTTACCTTCTGTTCTGCGACTTGCTTTGTTTCATTTCCACTTTGCTATATTATGACCATCTGTCCCAGTTCCTGCACAGCATGAACTTTCTTCGTTCTTGTATGGCTGCATCATAATCTCTTGCTATGCCACACTTTTTGCAATAGTTATGTCACAGACATTCAAGTCATTCCAGTTACTATTAGCAAAAAAAGAAAATAATAAATGCTACTTTGATAGCCTTGTATATGCATACATCTGTGTATTTCTACTTTTGTTTTTATGGAATTGATTTCTAGAAATGCATATGTATATTTTAAATTTTAATGGAAACTGCCACATTACTTTTCAAAAGTTTGTACTCATTTACATTGTCACCAAGACTTGTGGTCCCATCTCCCCACATCCTTACCAACGCTGGATAATGTCAGCCAGCATTCTGCCAACTTGAACAGAAATGATGCTTTTTGTTTGTGAGTTCAGCATCTTTTCACCTGTCTTCTGACCATTAGTTTATCCCCTCCTATGAACAGTCAGTTACAGCCTTTGCTTATCTTTATGTTGGATTGTTTGTCTTTTATATTAGTGTGTAGTTCTTTATGTTAGCAATACATAGGATTTATTTATTTGTTTAGTATTAGAGATGTAAACATTGTTTCTCGGGCATGGCCTGGCAGAGAAGCGGTTTGGTCAATCACCTCTGAAGAACAGGCCACATAGCCCTGATGGGTTCTCGTCCCAGGCTTGTGGGGGTGGGGAACACCCAGTGTGAACTGCCTACCTGTCTGCTCATTTTCATTCCTGCCTACACTTTTCTTTTAAAACAAAAAAGCAACAACATTGTTTCCCAGTCTGTTGTTTGCTTTTAATCTTTATTCGTGATGTCTCTTGCCATAGGGAAGTTTCCATATTTCTGTATTCAAATCTTAAATTTTTCTTTATGGCTGTTGGACTTCTGGTCTTGTTTAGAAAGACATCTTCTACTTCAAGCTTAGTCAGATTTAAAAAAAAATATTTTCTTTGTATTATTTTATACTTTCATTTTTCAATTCTAGTTATATATAATATATATATATATATATTTATGGTAAGCAAAAACTCTATTTTCTTCCAAATAGAAAGCCAATTGTCTTTAGCATCAGTTATTAACATTGTGCACTGCTTGTCTGTTTGTGTGTGGGCACTTGGGGCGTGTTTCTACTGCAGAAGCTTTATAAGCTTTAGAATGAGGGTCTCTGGTGGGGCAGCGAGAGCTAATGAATACTTCATTCTCGTCTTAGCAGCTGCTGCTGCTGCTGCCTTTGACACTGTCGATCACACACCCCTTTGAAGTCTCCATTCCTTGACTTTGTTGACATGACATTGCTGGTTCTCCTTAGGCTTCCCTAAGCAGTTTCTTTTGGGGTCGCGCATCTCTTACACATTGATTGTTCTTCAGCTTATTCCTTTTCTCTCTGAGTTTTCTTGGGCAACTCATTTATGCTTGTGATTTTAATCATCTATATGCGAGGACTTTCAGAGTGATAGCTGCGTTCCCAGTGTCTCCTCTGCGCTACAGGTTTGTAGATCCAGCTAGCTGAGATGTTCTGGAATGCTCCTCAGGCATCCGAAACCAACATGTTCAAAATGGCTTGCTTTGTTTTTCCTTTAAGATGCAGTCATTTGTCACTTAACGACAGGGATATGTTCTGAGAAGTACTGTGCGAACATCATAGAGTTTGCTTGCACAAAGCCAGGTCGTGTCACCTACCACACACCTGGGCCCTTGGTATTGCCTGTTGGGACCACCATCATAATTGTGGTTCATCTTAGACCAAACTATAAGTGACAATAAGTGACTGTAAGCATTTCCTCCTATATTCCTGTTATGAATTAATAGCATCACACCCACCCAGTCGCTCTGGAGTCATCCTAAACTTCTTCTCCTTCCACCCCATGTCCAGTTACCTGAGCTGTCAGTTTTATCGTGTAAATGTTGCTTAAATCTATTGTTTCTCTTCCTATTTCCAGTGCCCTATTCATTCCATCATATTCTCTTGCATAAATGGTCTCCCTGCTTCTCAGCCTAACTCCTGCATTCCATCCTTTCCCAGTTGTTAGCTAGATCTCTGTCAATCTAGCCTGTCATTTCCCTTTAGTGACTACCCACCATCTGCAGCACAGAGGCAGCTTAGCAGAGGGTGCATAGAAGATAAAATGCTTCTGCTTCCCCTCCTTCCCGTGTGCATCTATAACCACCAGATTGATTCACACTCCGTGCCATTGCTCCTGGTTGTCCCTCTTCCTGAGATTCCCTTCCACCCTAGTGACTTTGCAACTTACTCCCTCTTCAGAATTACACCTAACAACCACTTTTCTCCAAGTGACCTTTGAACTCCTAGGTATATCTCCCAGGTATCTTTCCCTATATTTTCATGGCATTTTGTGCTTTCCTCCATAATGTTTCACGTGTGTAGAAGACTGAGAGGAATTTCAAGTATAGGGGACAATGTGGCATTGTTTCTTAGAACACAGATTTCTTAGACTGCTCATAATAACCAGTTCCTCCTGTGTCATATACTTGTTTTCTACTCTGTAGACACAGTAACGTTCTTGTTTGCGGTGTTGCCACTTGGCATAAAGATGGAGAGAGCGGGATCGAAAGGGAAGTGGATGTCATGTCACTCACCCTCTTCAATTTGAGATAGAGACTGAGAACCAGTGAGAACGACTGGTCCAGGGTCACAGAGGCAGGCTGAAATCCAGGCTGTGGCCCTAGTTCCTGGCCACTCCATCACAGCACACACCTCAGCCATCCCTTGAGGCATCACAGGCCTGGGAGACACTGACACACCAAGCCCAGATGGAAGGGCAAGCACAGAGCCTGCTCCCAAGAATAGCTTGTACCTCATTTCATCACATTCATTAAGCTTTCTGCCAAGGTTTGAGAAAAGCATAGATGCTTTTTCCTTTCTTGGAGCTGGTGCTTCAGGGCTGACGGGGTCGGTGCCCGTGCTCTGCGTGATCATGGTTTTGAAGCCTGTGGCAGGGGCTCACTGGGCTCTGCGGTTTGTGGTCAGGTCCTGAAAGACACTTTGCCTCCCCTGCAGGAGAAGGCTGAGGAGGTGTATCGTCTGTATCAGAGCTCCCCTTTGTCCTCCCACCCTGTGGTGGCCCTGTCAGAGCTGAGCACCCTCTGTGTGGGCTCCTGCCCAGATGAGAGGACTTTCTACCTGGTGTTGCTGCAGCTGCAGAAAGAGAAGAGAGTCACTGTCCTGGAGCAGAACGGCGAGAAGGTACGGCTGGACTGCTCATACTGACATGCCCACCAGTGTCCGTGCCTGGGGCTCTCAGCACGGTGGGAGTGGTGGCCATCATTTCTCACTGTCCCTCAGATTGTGAAGTTTGCCCGGGGACCACATGCCAAGGTCTCTCCTGTCAACGATGTGGATGTTGGCGTGTACCAGCTGATGCAGAGCGAACAGCTGCTCTCCCGCAAAGTGGAGTCCTTATCCCAGGAAGCAGAGAGGTAACTGCCCCTGAGCTGAGTGCCCGCGCCCCCACCCTGGCTGGCCCTCAGAGCCGGCAAAGAGTGGGTGTCTGTGGGCTCTTTAAGAAAAGATTGATTTTTGCTAATTACGAAATACTAACTGCTTAATGCTGCAATCATGGAAAGCACAGAATATCACAAAAACCAAAAAGTAGAATTTTAGTTCTTCCCCCAAAGATTACAGCTATTGACCTGTTTATGCTCCTCTGTGCTAGAATTCATTTAACCACTTATTTATTGAGCCAGGCCTTGTCTTATGGACTTGGGGACACTGCAGTGAACAAGACAAGTCTCTGCCATCCAAGGGCCTCTGACAGACTCCTACTCTCCCTGTGGGTGACTAAAGGCATCCTTGTTAAAGGCACAGGAACGGCTCTCTGAGAAGTAGGGTATGGAGACCTGGAACCAGACTGTGCTTGTCATTCTGTCTTCCAGTGGGAGAAGCTGGCTTTGTCAGAAGGTGAAGCGATAGGTCCAAGGTCATTGCTGGTGTTAGGAAGTGACTCTTATCTTCTGACTCCAAAACAGGAATGTATTTTTAAGGTGCTGTGTCGGCATGGTCTGTCCCTACTGGGTTGGAGCAGCTTGCCCTTAGTCAGTTTGCCTTTGCCACGTGTGGATGCTCAGGCTGGTACTCAGCTTGAACAAGTCTACAGTGACTGTCTGGCATCATTTTTCTTGCCATTGGGTGAATGAATTTGATCCTCAGATTGGAAAGTGTCATAACAAAGTGCTGCTCTTCGGGACTCTTCAGGCTGCTGCCAGCTCCCATCTTAGGGCAAAATCACCTTGATCTGCCCCTTTGCCTCACAGGTGTAAAGAAGAAGCTCGCCGGGCCTGCCGGGCGGGAAAGAAGCAACTGGTGAGTCTTCACATCCCCTCCAGCTGAGTGCCAGTGCTGGCTGTCAGTGAGAGGTGCCCCAGTGTAGAGAGCACTGTCTTGGAGCTCTCAGGGATAGTCTGCAGGTGGCCGAGGCACCAGGGCTTGGTTTACAAATGCAAGGGGAGGAGGCCTGCGGTGGTCTTACCTTCTGGGAAGGGCTGTCTTCCTCTGCCTGCCCAGCCTGACTGATCAAGTCTCCATGTCCTTTAGGCACTGAGATCTCTTAAAGCCAAGCAACGGACAGAGAAGCGCATTGAGGCCCTGCATGCCAAGCTGGACACTGTTCAAGGCATCTTGGACCGCATTTATGCCTCCCAGACAGATCAGATGGTAAGCATGCCCTTCTACCCCGTTCTTGACTTTCTCCAGTGTGTGCTGCTCACCCCATCTCTGGGGCTGTGCTGTCTGGAGGAGCCCTGGGTTCTTTCAGGAGATGATTGGGAGTACTTTTGCCTGTCCTGTTGGCAAGTTTTAGCCTCAGTGGGAGTGGGATGAATAAGACTGGATGGCAAAACAAAACAAGCATAAGCCTGTTTTTTGGAGGTTAAATAATATTGCATGTACTTCATCAAATGCTCTTCATTTGTCCTGATAATCTTACTTTTTCTTTAGGTTTTCAATGCCTATCAAGCTGGAGTTGGAGCTCTGAAGCTCTCCATGAAGGATGTCACTGTGGAGAAGGCAGAGAGCCTTGTGGATCAGATCCAAGAGGTACAGGAAGGGGCCCGGGGGACACCTACAGAAGTAAGCACTGAGTATAGATATGACAGGGTGTTCTTCCTCTTTTCCCAAACTTGACTCTACCTGGTGAACTTGAGGAAGCACTCTCTGTAATTCTCCAGTGGGTAGGCTGATCATATTTCCTTGAGACAAAAACAGGACATTGGGATGGCAAAAACAGGATGGGGTTATGTGCTGGCAACTAAGGGTAGAGGAGGAGGTGGAGCAGGAACAGAGCAGCCAAGCCAGCATCAAGTAAGTATATTCAGTGCCCACTGGCCATTTCATTGTACTGATGTGTGGTCTGTCAGGACTTCATACCAATAGCCAGGGCCAGCGCAAGGAATTTTGGCACCTAAGGTGAAAAACTAATGTGGCAACTGCGTACACCCCACTCTAAAACACAAGCTGCTTTAACCTTCCCAGTGCCAGAAATGTCTAATAACCCCCACAGTACCAGAAAATACCCCCCAGAACTTAGCTGCACTGGACCAGGCTGCAGTGTTCTGTTCCCTTTGAAGAAACAGGCACACACAGCGACAGAGGCTGGCTTCCCTGGAGACTCTTGTTTCCTCACAAGGACGGGAATAGCAGTAGCGGCTGTGGCCCGCTGCAGTCAGGCCAGAAAGGAAAAGGCCGTCTTTAATGTGGCCGTCTTTAATGTGGGGCTAAAGAAGCAGCTGCTTTTGGGTCCCCTCAACAGACTAGACCCAGGACAACTCAGCTGCCTCTTTTACCCCACTTTAAAGATGGCCCTGGTTTATTAAACTGAGACAAAATAAATGATCACTTATATTAAAATGACAGGATAATCAGGAAATACAAAAAAACCCAAATCCCAAAACGGCACCATCTCATTTAAAACAGTATGTATGGTTAGCCTACCAATGAGACAAGCTCTGCTTTGTAACCCTGAATGTTGAAACCCAGAGACTCTGAGATCTTCAGAAATGCCGCTCAGAATTCAAGGCCTCGCACTCTTCTCTTACAGCTGTGTGACACCCAGGATGAAGTTTCTCAGACTTTGGCTGGTGGGGTAACCAATGGCTTAGGTGAGTCGACAAAGTGATTCTGTCTTCCTCTCTTTCTAAGAGGACTTGGCTTCCTTGTGCCATGAGACAGGTTTGATCAGGGCTCACTTTTCCTGGTGCAGACAAGGCTCTCCTGCCCTGCCTGGAGTTGTCCAGAGGAGTAGTTACGGGAATGCTCCTGAAAGGCTGAGGACTCCTAGCACCCGTCTCTGTGCTCTGGCATGCTTGACTCACAGCCTTCTGATGTCCTTCAAGGCAGCCTTCAAGGGCAAGGGGTGGCAGGAGTAGTTGCATGCGTTTAGCAAAATATGCATCCCTGATGACTGAGCTCTGTACTTGGAAAAGAGTTTGAAGGTATCCTATATGTCTCAGCTCATGTGATTTGCTTTTAACTTGTAAGGAGGCCAGTATATCTGTAACACTGTGCTAGGTTTTGCTAATCTCAGTCCTTGGCTCATTAATGCATTTCCTCCCTGGATTCTGTGTTCTTACATGATCTTTTCTTCCAGATTTTGACAGTGAGGAATTGGAGAAGGAATTGGACATCCTTCTACAGGACACCACCAAAGAACCTTTGGATTTGCCTGATAACCCCGCTGAGACGCTTTATACCAACAGTGTGCCTAACCCTAGGATCTCGGATGCTGAACTTGAAGCTGAACTTGAGAAGCTGTCCTTATCAGAGGGAGGTACGGAGCTGTATTCCCGGGGCCGTGGATGGGCATGTGGTCTTCTGGTGAACAGAAGCTGGGGAACGGTCCAAGTATTCACTTGCTAGATTACCAGCAACTGTGAGGGAGGTGTGGGTGCATTACCTACATTAAAACTCATCCCCTTAAGCCCTGGGATGCTTTCATCTTAAAGATCTGCCTGGTATAGTGTTTGGTCATTTCTTCTTCTTTTTTTTTTTTCTATTGACTTTTTTTATTATAGTAATTATTCTACATATTAAAGTAATTCCCTATATATAGATTCCCCACTTCTTAGTTATGTTTCAATACACCCTGCCCTCCACAAAATCATCAAGTGTTCTTCCCCATTGCCCAGTGGGCTCCACCACCATTTGCCCCCGCCCAACCCAGTCTCTTTTGTCAACCTCAGTTCTGTGGCAAATGATTCAGGGTTGGTTATGTTTCCTCTGTCCCTTTGTTTTGTCTGTTCACATTCCACCTATAAATGGGGTCATCTGGTGTCAGTCTTTCTTCTTTAGACTTGTTTCACTGAGCATCATCCCCTCTAGTTCCATCCATGTTGCTTCAGATGATGGGGTTTCATCCAGTTCTGAGCTACTGTGAATGGGGCCGCAATAAACATGGGGATGCAAACATCTCTTTCGATGGGCGCTTTTGTATCTTTTGGGTGGATGCCCAGAGGCGGAATGATGGGATCATGTGGGATTTCCATCTTCAGGTTTTTGAGGAATCTCCAAACTGTTCTCCATAGGGGTTCTACCAATTTGCACTCCCACCAACAGTGTAAAAGTGTTCCCTTTTCTCCACATCCTCACCAGCATTTGTTGTTTCCAGACTTTAGGATAATAGCCAGTCTTTCAGGTGTAAGGTGATATCTCATTGTGGTTTTAATTTGCATTTCCCTGATAGCCAGTGAGTAGGAACATAATTTCATGTGCCTGTCGGCCATCTGTATAGCCTCTTCAGAAAAGTGTCTCTCCAATTGCTCCTCCCATGTTTTTTTTTTATTGGATTGCCTGTTCTTCTACTGTAGAGTTTTATGAGTTCTTTGTATATTTTAGATATTAAGCCTTTGTCAGAAATATCGAATGCAAATATCTTGTCCCAGTTGTAGGTTTCCTTTCGGTTTTGGTGATGTTTTCTTTTCTTTTGTCATGAAGAAGCTTCTTAGTTTGATGTAGTTCCAGTGGTGTATTTTTTTGTTTTGTTTCATGTTGCATGGTTATTTCTTCTTGCAGGCTTGGTCCCAAGCAGTAAATCTCCAAAAAGGCAATTGGAACCGACTCTCTAAAGCCATGTAGGACCCTCAAGTGAAGGACCCTCACATAAAAGAGAGACTGCGCTTGTGTTTGTGTACATAGTTATTTAAACTCTCTGAATTTGTTGGGGAGAGGAGGAAAGAGAACCACTCTGATTTGTCTGGATGCTGCCACTCGTCCACAGGACAGATGGAACTTCTGGAAGTGTGCTCCAAAGGCTTGCTCCCAGCTGGCGTCATGGACCTGCCTTCTCATCTTTCTAGTGCCACAATTGATACAGTTCTGTGTGTGACCTGTCGTCTCTCATAGCCTGCAGTTCCTGCCATTGGCTCTGTTAGCTTTGACATCACCCGCCAGCTTTGTTCCAGCCAGTGAAGTGAAAGACTTGCAGTTTTGCCAAATCAAAGTCAGTCCTCTTCCCTACCCCTACAGCTTTTTCGAGGAGTTTGCTCTGTAAGGTCAGTTAGACAAGTTGTCCCAGTCCTACTCTACGTCCATTGGTAATGAGAAGAATGAGATTCAAACAGCTGCCACTTGGTGGAGAATTATGCAGCGTGTAAAAGATTTTTCTCTCGGGTCATTTGTCACATTCTCCAGGTGTTCAGAAAAAGAGGTCACCCCTGAGTGGCTCAGAGTCCTAACAACTGGAGAGGAGGCTCGTGTGGTTGTTGAACGCTGTTGCCTCCCCACTGACGTGCAAGAGTCCTGCTGACTGGACAGGGGAACTCTTGGTTTTTTGAATCTGAGGGGAGAAGCCTGGGTGACAGTAGGGCCCCAAGTGTCCAAATCCCCTGTGCTTTTTTAAAGAGGCCTAATCTCTGCCGTGTCCCCATCATGGGGTGATTTGATTATTACTTACGTACATGGGTCAGCCACACAGCAGCACACCTCCCCTCTGAGCCCAGCACACTACAGGTTCTTTGCGTTTCAAAAGCGTTTCCCATTGTAGGCCCCTGCGCAGAGCGGGCGGTTGGAGCCTGGTTGTGCAATAGAAGCAGTGATTGTGGCCTCTGTCCCATCTGCCATGTGCTTTTCTGGCCCTGCTCTGCACCTGTCCCTCCTCCTTGGAAGAACTGGGGAGGATGATGAGGAGGGAGAAGCAGGAGCAGGTCTGAATGCCCTGGCAGCAGGGAGAAGAAAAGATGACGGACAGCCCCACTGCCATTCTGCGGCTGCAGTGCCGTGTTCTTGCCTGGAGCCCTCTGCCCTGTCCCTCCTCCTTGAAGTGGTGTGGCGCAGAGGGGAAGGACTTGCTCCGGGCTCGGAGCACGAATCACTTCGCCAGATTTCTCTCCCATTTTGCCTTGGTAAACTGAAATGTTGGGGGCGAAGAGAAACAATCACTATTTTTTCTTTTTTATTTGGTAAATAATTAAAAGAAAAAAAAACCCAGTTCTTGTCCTTGTCTTCTTTAGGTTATATAAAGTTTCTTGTTCCTTCATTACTCGCATCCCCACCTCCAACACACACATGCAGACACACTCGCACCTGGGTCCCTTCATGTACGACTGCAGGAAAGTGTTGTTCTTGGAGCTCTTGAAGAGCTGGTCAGCCTAACCGATCACTCTGGCTGATGCTGTTCTGGAGGCGGGCAGTTTTCCAGTGACCTGGGGTTTTGGAGTCTTTATTTATGTATCGGTTTTATTTAGTATTTTCCACTGCCTATTCTCTTTAAGTGACCCAGTTTCCTCTGCCCGCGTGGTCATACCATCCTTTAGTTTGGCACCGTATGTACTCAGTGCTCGCTATGTGCCTGGTGTTTGTCATGCTCTGTGGGGCAGATGGCTTTGAGGCCGAGTTCGCAGCAGGCGAGGTCAGCCACAGCGCTGGGTCCGTCCACAGGCCAGCAGCCCAGGGCAGAAACGGTGGCCACTGAGTGAGCCCAGGCCAGGTTCTCAGGGAAGCGTGTTGTAGGGAAAGCACATGAGCTTACTGGCTTCATGGTACTCTCATTCTGAGCAGCTGTGACTTTCCCCCCCTTTTCTGAACTGGTCCCACCTGTGACGAGAGTTGGCTGAGTCTGATCATCTTACCAAATTTATGAAGCTCACTTACACCTTTACCTTCTTGTTTCTTGTAAACTGACTGCAACTTTTCTGAAGGCTTATATGAATAATTTCCTTGAATTATAGAAAGGACTGGAAGAGAAACTTCTAGAAACCAGAACTGAATTTGGGGTTTATGTTCACCATGAGCATTTACTCTTGGGGACTTCTTGGGGTTGGGGTGGGAGTCTTTATAGAATGGATCTAAGTCTCAGCTGTTGTTACCAATTTACAGGATTAGGAGTATAGACAAAAATATTCTTGGGAACCCTCTGCCTCCCCCGGCCCCCGCCCCCGCCCGGTCCAGAAGAAACTTGCATAGGTGGCAGTCAAATCACGACTGACCTAATTCTGTGTAAGAATGTGCTGACTCGACCAAGCAGGCACTCTCACCCATCTACTGGGCAGAAACTAAGGGAGGGGAGCATCTCTGAGTCCTCCATTAGGCCCTGTGGCATGAGTGATGCGGGGCTGCTGGTGTTCGGCAGCTAATGGTGCAAGAAAGAATTCTGGAGACATTCTAAAGACATTAAAGGTAGTTGTATAAGCTTATTGGAGAAATGGGGAGAGAGAAAGTGACAACATGGGGTGTGGGGGTGCTCCCGTGGACAGAAGGCTTATGCTCTGGGTTGGTGCAGTCAGATTCACACCTTTGGGAGGGAACTTCGGGCAGCGTTATGCAGGCGTTCAGGTCCAGGCTTACCTAGGAGACAGTCCAGGGAGATCACGAGAGCACACAGCCATGAGGTACGGACAAGGCCTTTTACTCACTATGGAGGATCTTGATGATGTGGGTGGGGGTGGGATCTACCTCCCCAACGGCGGCCACGCCTGATGGTGGTGGGCCAGATAAAGTGACTGCGCCGCCAGCAAGGAGGCATTCTCTTTTAAAGGGAGTATCAGCAGGGGGACAGTCGTGAGTAGACAAGAAAGGCCAGATTCCAGGACATTAAGGGACAATCAGTGCAGACAAGAAAGTCCACCTGTTACATTCAGATTCACTCTCAGTGCTGGCCAGGAGCCAAACCCACTTTGACGACTGGGCATGGGTCCTATTCTCACGTTGCCTCACAGTCCACCCCAACATTACTCATGCCACCCCATAACCTAAGCGCCAGGCATTTGCTGCGTTGTACTGAGATGCTGCTGTAGCAGAACAGGTTGCAGATTAGGGTGATGAAAGTGAATAGACAGCCAGCTATGCCCAGAAACACATGCCTCCATGAGGGCGAGGGAGGACCATCAAGTAGGGAAGGAGTGGTTCTCCGAGACAGAATCTCCTTCTGCACAGCCTGTAGGGCAGGAGAGACATTATGAGAGGCATTAGGGACGCAGGAGCAGCATTCGGGACCCATTACATGCAAGTTCCTCCCAAGCTGCTGTACACGTGTTTAGTGCCATTCTCTTCTGCACACAGTTTCACCTCTTGGTCAAGGAGTGTTGCTGACATGCCATCTGGTGTTAGGGCTCAGGCAGTGTGGTTGGCTAAAGATTGTCAGGATAAGGACACCAGGGTGTGTTCTGCCCTATATGGTTTTCCTTCCTGATTCTGGGGACACGACAGTTGGGTAGTCAGCATTCACCGGGGGATGTGTGACCACCTGGGTGCTATTTGCTCGTGCTGTGGACAAAGGGCGCAGGTTATTGCCCACCCCGTGGGTGTCATTTTGCTCTGTGCAATGGGAGGCAGACCCTTCTAGTTCTCCCTGCAGAGCAGCAAGACACCCCAGACCACCCCACATGGAGTAGCTCACCCAGCAGACTACCAGGGAGCATGATTTGAACACAGCCTGAGTTCTCTACTTCCAGGTGAGGCTGCCTTTCCCAGGGGCTCTAGCTGCAGGGGCTGGCAAGAGCATGTTCTTTCGGGATCCGTTGCCCAGTAACAGGATCTTGTCATCACTGTGCACCTGCAGTCACATGGGAGGTGCCCAGGGTCATGCAGGGTTACAGGTAGAGCAGCCCCAGACGTGGACACTCATTTAAACATTTTGTCTTGTGCAATGGGACCGCCCACCCCTTGTATGAGTGGGTTACAGTCTTCAGGGCAGCTTTCACAGGCTGTTGTGTCTCTCGATGAAGCCAGTCCCTCTTTCAAAGCAAGTGGAACTGCCGATTGGTGTGATGATTTGTTGTCTGGCATGTCTCATTTTTCGGTGAAGTCACAGGACCAGGTCCTCTGTGGGGACCTCTTCTGACTGTTGAATCTGGGTCAAGGAATCTTCTTCAGTGCTATGTTGCTAGAAGTAAGTTTTCTGCTTGGTCACCATTGGTGTTTGCACCACCAAGCTCCTGGGCTGCACAGTCATGTCCTGAATCCGCACTATGATAGGGAACGCCATGCTCAATGTCACGACTGCTGGGCCTATTAAAGTCTCAGTGGCACACACAGGCCTTGGGATGCTGTGTTGAGTTGTTCAGTGAGACTGCAGTGGCCTCAGCTTCTCTCTGCAATTGAGACCAACACCTGATGGCACCCTTGTGCATCTTCACTATTGCCAGAGCCCCCAGACACACCCGCCCTGGGTGTCGTGCACACCTAGTTCACAGGATTAGAACTAAGCCAGAAGTCCCAATGCTTGCACAGTTTGTGCAGCGCATTTGGTGCCCTTGAAGGCTGTGTTCTGCTTTTCTCCCCAGTTCTGGGAGGCCCCTTTTAAGACTAACTTACGTAGTGGCTGGATGATCTGAACCAGGTGTAGCATGGATGCCCTCTGATACTCCACCGTTCCTGCAAACATATAGGGGATAGAGGGGCAGAAACGCCTGTATGCCATTTACAGCGGCAGCTGGCAACACCTTTGTCTCATTTAGCTAAAAGAACCCTCAAAAACATGACAATTCAGACTCTTGTAGTTTGTTCTGATCCATTGTTTTCCCTTCTTCTGAAGATGCTGTAGAAGGAGGTGGGGGGGACACATTCTTCCAAACCTGTAAGTGAATCAAAGGTTAGCAGCAAATTATATAATGAAACACTGTGATGGAAGTTAACATTTTATTTCCAGTTTGATTATCATTGCCACTTGTAGTTGGCAAAGACCTTGAAAATGACCATGTCAAAGTTGTACTTATAATCTAAGTAGCAATTTAACATGGATCCCTGTTTAATTTGTGACATATACCACTTCAGAATAATAACCAAAATAAAAAAATATTGTACCAGAACATATTAGACTTCCAGGAATTTCATATAACTTCAAAACATACACATTAGCTATTACATTTTCATATAAACATATATTGAGAAGACTAAGTATTTTCCTGTATTTTGATACTGCTTCCCATAAGAAGTTATTACACCAAAAATGTCCAAAAACTTTTCTTATGTATATTTCTCCTTTCATAACAGGAGAATCATTTCTTCATATGCAATGTATTAGGCTGCTCTCTAGAATTCCCTATAAAATAATAACTCTTATTTTAGAATTTGATTTTAGGAAGGTTTGGGAAGACTTGCCAATACATTAGAAAGGGTTTTTATTCCATTTATACAGAATATATATATACACAGAATAGTATCTGGACAATTTACCACATGTAAAACAAAACAAAATAAGCATTTATTCCATTTTACTCTGTGATCACACTAACATTTCTTTCAAAATATCTCTTCTACATTTTGTCACTTGCACAGACCTTCCTATTACTTGCCAAAATTCATTTAAATTTTGTCTTTATTCATTTTTCAACATTCATTTCACTTACTGATGGAATTACTTCCTTTAATACTCTCTTACTATACGAAAAATCCATGTCCTTTATATCCTTTTTATTTAGAAAACACACCTATTCTCCTTTTACTCTTCTCCTTCCTGCCTACTTACCATATGCATTTATTTTCCAGCTTAGAATACTCACAAATAATATATGCCTTTTCACAGTATATTTTCCTCAGGTGGCATAAGACATGTCCATGTAAGCAAGACGAATGAATTTAACCTTTTCTCACAGTTCATTCTATGTTTTGATTCTAGCAAAACTGTATGAAGTTAGCTTTCATGAGCCAATTAGATACAAATGAACTTTGGCAATGCCATTTATAATTTATAACACATGGACAGACAGACAGACACACACAAATTACGTTTTAATCCTGAAATCGAGGTAGCAGTCTTGGAATTTTATTTTTATTTTCTGTGTAAATGTCTTGTATAATTTTATTTTCTGTCCTCCTGCTTAAAAGAAAACCAAGTGTTAAAGCTGCAGTTTGCAATTTCAAAGTGTCCCCAACCATCCCCGTTTTTTTTCCTCTCTGAATAGATAGTTACATTTCAAAAGCAGTTGAAAAAAGAAAGTTGCAAGTTTCTTTTTAGGGACGTTGTTCTCAGGTCAGTTTGCACTGATACCACTGTCTTGATATCAGCTATTTCCCCTTTCACTTTGGCTTCAGGTGGTCTAAGCTTTGTTTCAGTTTTGTATTTTGTAGAAACACTATCAGTGCCAATAATGAGGGTCACTGGCTTTGCATCTAACCCATTGATTTCACGCTGTGCCAAGACTTTTCCCAACGCCACAGACACGCAAAACCAAAACCCTCACACACGCAGGAACACAAAGGGGTGAACCTAGAGGGGCTGCTAGTGAGACTGTCCTGCATCCTGGGGTTCAGACAACTCCCTGTTTTCTCGCTGCTGTTTAAGCTCCCGGGCCTTTCTCCTAGAAACCTTGTAGCATTTTTTAGCAAGAAAAGTAACGACTTGTGTCTGACAGATGATGTTGTTGTCCCTGTGTCTTAGTAGCAAACAGACTGATGGTCATTCAGGTCTGTTTAATTGGTGTTCTAGCATGTTCTGCTTAACACAGCTAGTCAGAGAGTGAGCGTGCAAGGACCGGCCCACTGCAGCCATTACTCGCCGTGCCCTTTTAATGTTCTCCCGTGCGTTCCAGGTGCTTCCCCTGGCTTTCCCTGTGTCAGCCGGGGTGGGACACGTGTCTCTTTCCAGTTTGGTGTGTGGGCCACAGCCTCTGCCACCAATCGCATCCGAGTGGCCTCTCTAGCAGCTGAGCACTGGCTAGTGCCATGGCCACTGCCAGGGTTGCTCATGGGTCATGTTTGGTCGCGGGTCATGTTCTCCACCACCTTTCCAGGGACTTGAAGTAGCCAGAGAACAAGCGCAAGGAAGTTCAAAAGCAGGAGCAGATGAGGGGATTTCCCCAGAAAGTTTTCAGGTCTGTGAAGTGGCCTGTGGCCTCCTTGATGTATGGGGAAAACATTAGGTTGCTGAAGGGATTACATGAATCTTTACAGAGGGTGTTAGGAGCTGAACTTTGGTCTCTAGTGCTCTGAGCTGGCCTGTTGGCTGTGACCCAGAGTCTACGCACCCTGCTCCCCACCACACACACGCGCGCGCGCACACACACACACACACACACACACACACACACTTTTGTTGCTCTGGAAGGTCCTAGAGAATGCTGCAACAGTCTGCTTTGCCTCTTTTGTTTTCCAGATAATATTCTGAACTTAAAGGCCGACACTTGGTAACTTCTGTAAGGCCAGTGCAAATCAGACCGCCTACTCAATAGCCATATTCTATAAAAAGCCCACCCAGGACTGTAAGTGTGGGCAGTCTCCCCAAAACCATCTGTCTGCCGGTTGGGAGACCCTTAGATTAACTAATAGACACTATTAAACTTCCGGGACCTTTTAATTCCAGTTGACAGGAATGCCCTGCAGATCCTCCCAGTCACTAGTGAGAGGCAGCAGAAGAGGTGAGATTCTCTCCAAGGGCTCTATTCTCTGCCGCTAATACTGCAGACAAGGTTCTCCAGGGTCAGCTCCCCCAGGCTCCTCCCTTGACTCAAAAAACACCTTTGTAGCAAAAGGACATATCCTGGTCCAGGAAGGGGCAATGGAGGGAAGAGGCAGTTCTAGAAGAAAAGGCTCCAAAGTCAGTTCGGAGTGAGCCCTGCCCAGGGGCACAGAGGGAGCCGGCACTCCCTGGGTGGGGGGTCCACCAACTGCAAGGTTCTCAGCAGAGAGCACCCTTGTATCACAGCACCCAGGGGTGCCAGTCAGAGAGCTATCAGGTGGTAACATCTGAGGACCAGGCCTCCATGGGGAGGCGGCCAAGTAGGACAGTAGGACAGAGTCCACCTGCATGTGTCAGGCAGGCGGCTACCTGGACACATTCCAGACAACACCCAGTGCCCTGTGTGTCCCCATGTCCATTCCCAGGCGGACTCCGGGCCCTTGAGTATTTTTGTGGCTGTGCCAGGAAAGTGGAATTTGGGGGTTCAGCTGTGAAAGTGTCAACAAAGATCTTTTAGACATTTAAATTGGTGAGCTTATTAAAGAAGGAGAAAGAGAGATGGGACAGGCACAGAGGACTGGGCCGGCAGAGACCTGCCATACTGACCATCTGTGAGCAGTTAGAGAGAAGAGACCCTGCTGGGCCGGGGAAGGGGCTTTCTGGGCAGACTGTTGATACATCATGGAATAAGAAAAGCATGGAAGGTGGTTCCAGCTGAGATAAGAAACAGGTAGGAAGAGGAACATTCTGAAACTTTTCAGGAGTCTGCGAAAAGGTCCCTGGTGTCTGGTGCTGGTGCGGTCTTGAAGGAATTTTGTGGCCTGTTCTCTTCGGAGGCTGAATTTTTTCCGTCCTACCTGCGTGTCCTGTCGGCTCCCATGCTGCTGCGGAAGTTTGCAGAAATCCTCAGAAGAAGACAGAGTTGTAGCATTTCCTTCTAAACTCTCTTTTCTCACTGGTCCCCTCCTCTGACACTGAGAGGAACTAGGGGGAGCCTGGCCACCAAAACCTCCCTGCTCCCTTCTACGGAAACCTGGGACATCCTGTTCCTTGAGCTTGGCGGAAATTGTTCCCTCATCCAGTGGCTCCAGCCTGCTCCTCTTCTGTGTGGGAAGAAGGACTGCCAGGGAGCCAGGGAGCGTTTGCCGAGGGTTTGCCATGTCAGGATGTGGACGTGAGACAGAGCGTCTGGCACTGAGGCGCCGCACGGCTTCCAGTCACACCTGACGGGCGACTTCGTGAGCCCACGCGCATGTCACCTAACAAGCACTGGAAGGGAGACCTGCACTAGAGCTGCCGGTTATTTACCCAGGACCCCACAGCCATAGTGAGCTTCTTAGAATAGGTGCCGACTAGCAGCCCGTCCTTACTTCTTGTACGTAGACACAGACAGATGACAGAAGTTAATGCCATCCCTACCTCTTCCCTTTAATCAGAAGTGTTAGGACATTGCCAAATGCCCACATGTAGACTTTGCTGGGGGATAATTCATGCAGCCTTTTATTCCTACGTACTAAACATGTACAAAGACTCTAGTCAACTCTCCCACCTCTGAATTTGGGTGCAGCTTATCAGATCTCTCTCTGGTGTCGGTGACGCCAGGTTCAAATCCTCCTCTTTGACTCCGAATAAAGCTCAGTAATCTTTTCCAGTTGACAGGGAGAAGGCTGGTGCCCCTGCTGGCCCTCGGGCTTGGTCCCCGACATGCATCTCAGCCCAGTTCTGGCGCCTCCAGGACCCCAAGCAGGGGGCCTTCGGGGCAGCACCAGCGGGCATGGAGCTGGTTCTGCTGAGGTGGGGCTGGGGTGTGGGGGCCACCGCGCGGGGTCTCCAGGCTCCATGCAGCTCCATGCCTGCACATTGTGGGGACCGTCCTGACTGTGCTGTCCTTCTGTGTCCTGTGCTTCTGCCACCTGGGCTCTGGGGTCACTGGGGACCTCATTTCCTTTCTGGTTTTCTGGGACTTTTTGGTGGTTCTGCTGGGAATGTCAGGAAAGTGGTGCCGTGAGGGCCTCTCGCATAACAATCTTCACCGTGTCCATCCTGCATCTGTGTCTCGTCAGCTTGGAGGGCTAGCAGCATAGCCAGCCCCTTCTACTGCCAGCAGCCTGTGATCCCTGGGGCTGCTCTTGGGCCACTGAGGTGACCTGGCTACCTTCAGTTCTTGTCTCTTTCATCCCTGTCCTACTTATTACACCTGGCAGACTGGTGGGTGGCACAGGGCAGAGGGCAAGGCCTCTCTGGCTTAAAGATGCTGCCTAGCCTCGGGGACTTATGTGGCGGCCTTACTGGCCAGCGTCTACATCCAGTGCTGGCCATGCTGGTCACCTAGGGTGCATCTACTGCCTCACAGCATCAGCAACACAGAATTTCTGTGCAGGAAGTGGGGCTGCAGAAGCCAGACCAAGAGAACTAAAGACCTAGTTTATCATCGTGGGGGCTTTGCATGCTGCCGATTCCCTTCTTTCTCAGTTGCCTGGTTGCTTGGTGCCCTTCTGCCTGGCTGCTGGGCCTGGGCACCCGCCCTGTCTTGGAGGCACCTTCAGCATCTGCGGTGGTGTGTCCACCAGGCTGTCGTTTCACCCTTGGGCTGTGGCTGCTGCCCTGGGCTTCTCAGGTTGTGGGGGTCACCTTCAGCAGTGAGCTGGTGTCCGACCACAGGGACACACCCTGCCTAAGGGGAGAGGGGACTGCTGCTCCTCCAACGGAGTCCTCACTCTGCACCCAGCTCCCCTGCACTGGGAGAGTGAGATGGCAGAGTACCCGGAGGAGGGTCCCCTATTGAGACACATCTTCCCTGGAGAAGACCATGGTACTGACTCTCAGGTGCTTCCAGTGAGCGGATGAAGCAGAATGTTAGAAGGGGAGCCCAGGGGTGGGTGTGTGGAGTCTGAGAAGCCAGCTGGCACTGAGAAACTTAAGTTAGTGTCCCCTGCAGTGTGGGGATGCCCTACGAAAGGAACGGCATGTTGGCATGTTTCTAGAGTCTCTGAATCTCTACATTTTCCCTTTTGTTGCTGTGACTAGTTCATTCCATCTAGGGCATCAGGGAAGTCTTCATCCCAAAGTCCTAAGGCTGAGGCATCTAGTCCTTGATCAGAAGGACTTCCTCAAATCCTTGAGGGGCCACAGCCACACCCCAAACTTTATCTGTAAGCATTCTTTGGAAAAGCAACACACTGCTTTAAATGCACACTGCGGGGTGAATGCAGGAGGCAGAGAGAATGAGCAGGGTGACCTGAAGAGGCTGGAGCGGAGGGCAGCAGGGTGGAGATGCAGGTGGGGGGTTGGCAATGGCAGTGATTTGGGTTTGCGTGGCTGTGGCAGCCGTGGTGGTGATGGGGGTCGTAGTCGCTGCGAAGGCAGTGATGACATAGGCGCTCGTGGTGGTGACGATGGAGGCTGGTAAGGGTTGCAGTGGTGATACTGGCAGTGGTGGTAGGAGAACGATAGTGGGGAGGGTTGACACAGGGCTGGGACAACCTCAGGGTAGACTCGAATGAATGTTAGAGCTAATCAAGCTCAGTGTTCCTTGAAACTCGAAGAAGAATCGCTTTTTTGAGGGCACTTTTTTTTTTTTTTTTTTTTTTTTTAAGGAAAGGTGCAGGCAGGAATGAAGGCAGGTAGGCAGGCAGGAGGACACAGGAGGAAGAAGCACTTTATTTGTTTCATTCAGTTGTTTATCAGTAGCTGTTTTCCCGGCCCCAGGTCTTGATCCTAGGACCTTTGGATGCATGTGAACTGCACCTGGTTTAAACAGCTAGGCCACCAGGGCATGCCCTGAGGGCAGCTTTTAAGTAAAGAAAGAGAAGAAGCCTGAACCAGGTTCCGTGACTCATGTTCCTGTTGGGAGTCCCGTGGACTGTCACAGGGCTCCCCTGGGCAGTGGGTGTGGTTCCCAGGAGGCAGCTGACTCCCACCCTCACACGTCCAGCACACTGTAGCAGCAGGTGGACTGGAGCCTTCTTAGTTAAGCCAAAACTCTGGACTTGCTCTCAGCATATAATTTAGTTGACCCATTAGCCAGCTAGTCTCCTCGTGGAACTCGAGGGAATGAGTCACAAGCAGGTCAGTTTTGAGGTGTGAGAAGACAGAGAGCACCTGGGGACACAATGGCAGGAGGCTTTGGAGTGGATGCAGGGCCCCGAGAGGACCTGAGAGGGGAGCTGGGTAGAAGTCACTTTTCTGAGACAAGCTCTGGATGTGGAGTAACTTCCCAGTGCCAAGTGGGGCGCAGGCTGAGAGTCCTGGAGCCAGGCTTCGGGTGGACAGCTGGGGCCCACGCTGAACCAGGACCCATGCCCACCATATTAATGCTGCAATATCTTCCTCTTCCTGCATAGAAGCTGGGTAAGCAGGAGGGAGTGGCCTCTTCTAATTTTATCTACAAATACATTCGCATGGTGGAGAGAAGATGGAAGACTAGGGCTGCTGGACCTGTCTTTGTGGCCCTTTGATCTGGCTCTTTTGGAGTTGGGGCTCCCAGAGTACCACTCTTGAATTCTGGGTCCCACACACCAGGGGTGTCATCTCCACTAGGCTGATGTGCCCCTAAATGCTTTATGTGGGTTATCTCATTATGGATTAACTTGTCATCGATTTGCTTATTGAGGTTAGCTCTATTATCCCTATTCATAGATGAAGAAACTAAAACAGAGAGATGGGTAAGCTATTTCCCAAGGTCACACATATTAGGAGTAACTGAGTCCATTTTGGAACAGGTAGTTTGACTCCAGTACTCAGGCTATTAACCACTTTGCCATGTAGGAATAATGGTATCAGGGGGAATTTGGTACTGGAACACCTACATTTTATGGCTGCTTTAATAACCAACTTAGGACTCATTTCTTCTTAGGAGTTTACAAAGAGATTTCTTCTTTCTGCAGTAATGCAGGCATGCATCCCTGGTCTGTTTTTCCTGTGGCTCTATGGGCAGGATGCAAGCTCGCTGTTGCTACGGTGTGCAAGTCTCTGCCGCTACTCTCATCTCGCTCGGGGACATCTGTTGGCCAGCTTCTTGTGACAGGGATGGGCTGGAGTGACCCAGTGTTCTCAGGAGCCCAGACATCTGAGATCTGGCTTTTCACTACCTGGAGGTGTGAGGTAAGACAGGCATGTGCTTTCGCAGGTCTTCTGAAGAAAAGATCCCAGGGAATAATTAGTTGCTAGGCCACCTATAAGGAGGTACTGATGGGAGGTGTAAGTGCTTTTTGAAAGGATCGAGTGCAGTACAAATGAAGGGACTCCTGTAGGCAGGGTGGGACTTCCAGACTACCCCCTCTGAAATCAGAGCAGTTCCCCCAGGTGACTGGGCCACTCTCTTCTGAGACCTCATTCTCAAACACAACTTAGGCCTCAAACACAATGGATAGTCCCATCAAAATGGCTTCATTGCCCTGACTAGACATCCGCCCCAC
The DNA here is from genome assembly GCA_004363575.1 of Solenodon paradoxus. Lineage (NCBI taxonomy): Eukaryota > Metazoa > Chordata > Mammalia > Eulipotyphla > Solenodontidae > Solenodon > Solenodon paradoxus. The sequence continues at coordinate 30,473 of RJWH01006663.1, forward strand.
TGTGTGTGTCCCTCCCTACTTGGGTTTGTGAACTGGGCTCTGGGAGGTGGACTGTAGGGGGACCATAGGTTGAACCAGGCCTGTCAGAAAGCTGCCGCAGTGAGGAAGGGACACAAAGGAATTTTGCGAGACATGCCCTGCAAGAGGGGTTCTCTGGAGGGTGTGGAGCCTCGTGAGCAATCAGAGCCTGGCTTGGTCATAGCTGCTACCCCCCAAACTGGTTGGCGCTGCAGGAGGGGCAGTGTTGGAGCCTGGGAATGATTTCTTGTCTGGCGGAAGAAGATCCTAAAATCGTGCCTAAAGTATAAACCTTCTCACAAAGATAGCTGCAGTCAAAATGAGCTCACTGGCTAATTGTTCCAACCTTCTAAAAAGAGGAAACAACAGTCTTGCACAAGCTCTTCCAGGGCATAGAGTCATAGGGAAGACATGCCACCTCACTTTATGAGTTGTGCAATCTAGATAAGAAAGCTGAGGGGCACTTTGCGAAAGAGGAAGATTAGTACATCAGCATTAAGGGGGCTCCTCCAAGAATACAGGGGAATTCACTACTTGAAAAGTCCATCTGTTAAGTTCACCACATGAAAGGGAGAAATTAGGAGAAAAATATATAATTATTTTGGCAGATTGAAAAAGCACTTGATAAAATTCAAGACCCACTCATGATTAAGAAAAAGAACTCTTTAGCAAATCTAGAGGATAATTTAAAAAATCTGACAAATTTATCAACAATAAAACCATCATGGTAAAATATTGAAAGCTTTCCTCTTGGTATAACATTTAATCAGCATTGTATTGGGTGTTCAAATCAGTTCAATAGGATAAGGAAAAGAAATAACAAGTGTAGGGATTGTGAGAAAAAAGGATATAAAACTATCCTTATTCACAACTGTGTAGATTCCAAAGAAGCTACAGACAAGCTGCTTGAATGAAAACGTGATCTGAGCAAGGTCACTGGACACAAGCTCCATATTCACAAAGTCATTTGTATTTCTATATATTAAAAAGATATAAAAATTTAAAGACGTTATCTATGATAGCCTCCAAAATATCACAGTCCTGGGGGAAAGTCTAATAAAAGCTGTTTAATTGCACTGCACTGGAGTTACTGAACCGTGGAACCATTTTGGAATAGGTAATTATTTCTTGTGAAGGTGAGTCAGTTTGGGTTGCTATAAGAAAATCCTGGGGGAATCACATGACAGACATTTATTTCTCACAGGTCTGCAGGCTGTAAATCCAAGATCAAGATGTTGGTTGCTCTGGCTGGTGCTGAGAGCTCCCTATTTCTGGCTGGCAGATGGCTGCCTGCCTTCTCACTGTGCTCCCCAGAAGAGAGACAGAGAGAAAGCTCTGGGGTCTCCTCTTCCTATAAGCCTGTAGATTAGGGACACTCTCGTGACATTATTTAACCTTCAGCTTCTCTTTACAGACTTTGTCTCCAAATACATTGGGCGTTCAGGCTTCAACATATGATGAACCTGAGGGAACACAAACACAGAGTCAGGAATACAGGAAGACTGCACATTATGGTGTTTTAAAACTGTCCCTGGCCTCTATGCCCTAGTTTCCAGGAGCACTCCCCACCCCACAGTGTGATCACCAAAAATGTCTCCAGGCATCGCTCCCTGGGCAGGGCTGAGGTAGGAGTTGGGGGAGGAGGCACAAACCCACCCTAATTAAGAGACACTGTTCTACGTTGAAAACTAAAATAGTAGAGAGAAAAAAACTGAGTACTAAAATCAATGAAAAAATATGCCATGTTCAAAGATGAGAGCCTTGATACTGTAAAGATGTCTGTCCACTTTCAGTTTAATAAAACCTACTCAAAATCCCAGCAGTATGTGTATGTGCAAATTAAAAGGCAAATTTCCAAAATGTGTATAGATATGCAAAGAATCAAGAGCAGTCAAGGCAAATTTGAAGAACAGAGGTCTATGTTAAACTTCTATGTGTATTGATACTTCAATATTTTTAAAAAGTGGGTAACAACTAAAAGGATAGCTAAAGAATGAGTAACTTCCAAATCATTAGAGTATAAAAGGATAATAAGGAAAACAATCTAATAAAGGATATGAAAAAGATAAAAACAAATACGAAAGATCTTGGTTAAAGATCACTGAAAATTTGTCAGTCATCTACAATGAATGTAAATGAATGGAACCTACCAAATAAATGATAGATCTTGCAGATTTTAAAAAATAACATATATCTACTTATGAAATGTTTGCAAGAGATATACTTATAGCAGAAGATCACACAAAAAATTTAAACTACAAGAAAAAAGTTATATATCTATTTTAGTACCGAACAACACAGATTTTAGGGCAAGAACATTATTTTGGGGATTAAATGTAGTTCTTACTCATAATCATCGGAACAAGGCACCAGGAAGGTAGATATTTTATTCGCTTACATGCACTTGATTTTATAGTTGCACAGTATATAAATTACCAGTGAAGAGAAACTGACAAACCACAAGTGCAGTGGTAAATTTAATACAGTGTATTCTGTTAGGAATACTATGTGCTCTAATAGTGTAAAAATCAACTCAAAGATCAAGTAGACCAAAAATTAGAATAATATAGGATTTGAAGCTTGCAGTTAGCATGCTTGACCTAATAGAAATATATTCACCTCTGTACCTAATGATTGGAGATTTTTTGAAAGTATAGTAGAGGTATACCCTGGTAGAGTAGTGGTTTGGTCAGCTGCCTTTGACTGGTGCAATCTATATACATCCTAAGGTTCCAAATTTGCATCTAAGGCTGGAGTACATAACCAAGATGTACAACTAAATAAAAGTTCTTCCTACTCTCCCTTCCTGCCTCCTGCCTGTCTTCATTAATGCCTGCACCTTTCCTTTAAAAGAAAAAAATTTAAAAAGAAAAGGATGGTAGAACATTTACAAAAGTTGGTCATGTACTAACACACAAAGTAAATCTCAACAAATACTAAATAATTGGTATCATGTTGTCATATCTCTGATCATGGTGCAAGTCAGACAGAAACATAGCAACGGGATACCTTAAACAAAACATACACTTGAACATCAGAAAACATTTCATAATAGCTCATTGGTCAAAAAGGAAATGATCTTAGAAAATAGAAGTGTATAGTCTCATTGGCCTCCTTGCTGAACTTGAGCCCCTGGAATGATGCTTTCCTACATATTAAATAAAATTCATGTGATGGAGCTAAAGAAATACTTAGAAGAATACTTACATTCTCACAGAAAAAGAAAAGAGAAAAGACATCTAAGCAAATGTCCTAGCAACATTTCTTGAAAAAACAAATTCCCACATTGCCAAGCTTGGTTTATTCTCCTTTTTTCAAAGATGGTTTCCTAGCAGAAAGTCTAACGCCATTTACCACCAAGCTACCAGATATGTTTATGCAGTTTGTCCCAGGGCTGGGCTGCCAGGTGTCAACGTGTCAATTAAGACCAGAAACCACACTGGAAGTAATAGTATAAGCACGAGGACTCCCAAGAAAGGAGGTGGTTCCCCGTGATTCCTGGTGCCTAGTGATGAATCAGGGAAGGGCAGGAACTAGCTCATGCAAGCAAGCTGGCACAAAAGGCTCTTGTATTAGGGACCTGGCTCCAGGGAGTGGGGAAGGGGCTAGACACACAGGCATCTGAGCAGTGTCTCTGCTGACGCCCCTCTGCCCCAATAAGAAACTTCTGAAAGGAGGCATCCAGGCTAGGAATGTGGGGCAGAGGCTGAGTCCTCCAGCCTGCAAAGGCTGGCAGTGTGCCAAGTTTCTGGGGGAGGGCAGCTTTCCCTCCAGGGCTACCAGGCGAAGCCTTTGTAATTGTCTGTGGCCAGGCCTGAAAGCGCACACATAGGATTTTGGCCTGGAGTCAGACTCGTCGCTGGTTGTAACCTACATGTAGGCCTGGTGGTGAATGGGGCTGAAATTCAGTTCAGATCCTCTGCCAAGCTCTGGGCCCTGGCACGGGGCTGCATCCACCTGGACGAAGGAGAACTCTCTCATTCACGCAACGTACCATTTGGGCTGTCGATGGCCCTGCTCACAAAGACAGATTAAAGAATAAATAGCAGACAAATCTTCAGTGGATGTGGAAAATACATGTGATGAAAGGCAGTACTGATTTATGATTTAATGAAACCAGTATAAACTAGGACCAGAAGGAAATGCCCCTCACCTAATAATGTACATTTAATACACACTTCCAGTAAACATCATACGTAATGGTATAACCTTGGAAGCATCGTTTTTAAAGTTAGAAGCTAACAGTTAACAATAGTGTATACTTAACATGTTCTAATAATAAAAATAATAGTGATAATAAAGAGGACGGGCAGGAGCTTTTGGAGGTAATGGATATGTTTATGGTGTAAATTGTGGTAATGGTTTCATGGGTATATGTTCACCTCCAAACTCATCACATTTATGTATTAATTATACACAACTTCTTGTATGTCAAGAATATATTTTAAAACATCTGAATAAATTGACAGATGCATTTTATGCTTGTAAGGAACAAGACTAACATTTTAAAGATAGCAAATGTTGTGTGCCCTGGTGGACTAGAGGGTAACTCCACTGGGAGCTGTCCACATACATCAACCTGGGTTCATGACCTGGGCCCGGGGGAGCCACCAAGATGAACCACTAAATAAAACATAAGGTGCTTCTTCCTCCTCTTCATTCCTGCCTGCACTTTTAGAAGTAAAAAACAAAAAAGGAAGAAGAAATGTGTTCGTCACGGTTGTGGTGGTGAGAGGTTCCCGCAGGACCTCCTTTTCTCCAGGGGAGAATCTACTCCTTGTCTCTTCTAGCTTTGGGCGACTCCTGACTCCCGGGGTTCCTGGACCACAGCCGTGTCACTTGATTCTCTGCCTCTGCTTTCACAGCGTATCTGCACTGTGTGTGCATCCCGTCTGTGTCACAACCTCTCTACATCGCCCTTAGAAGGATGCAAGTGAATGCATTTCAGGCCCACCTAGGTGATTAGGGTATGCTCTTTCCCTCAAGAGCCCAGATCCTTGGCTTACCACACACAGTAATAGTCATGGGTGTGGGAGGGAAGGAAGGGAACCAGCTTTGGGGACACTGGTCTACCCATTACAGGTGGCATTCCACAGCGGAGGTGGAGATGTGTGCTATTCTTTAAAGGTTTGCAATTGGTTTTCCTAAGGAAAAAATAAGTTCAATTCCTCTCTTACACCATATACAAAAACTTTGAAGGTTTTAGAAAATAACACCTCAAGTTAGGGCAAGATTTCTTAAGCCTGATATGAAGAGTACAAACCATAAAGGGAACGTGTTATAACTTTGATGGTAGCATCTGTATTATAAGCACTGTTTTTTTAAAAAAATGAAAACACAAGCTTAAAACTAGAAGATAGTTACAACTCACATAGGTGGCAAATGCTTACAAATCTGAAAGAAGCAGACAACAGCAGAGCAGTGGGTGGAGCTGGGAGTGGGGAGGAGGACCAGGAAAGCATATGAACCATTAATTCTAATGAGGGAAACACAGTTCTCAGTGTGGCAAGCAGAAAGGATGGCTTAGGAGGGTGTCTTAGTCAACTTGGGTGGCCATAATAAATGATCACAGAAGGGGACCTTCAGCAGCAGAAATGTGTTTTCTACCAGTACTGGAGGTTGGAAGTCTGAGATCAAGGTGTAACCAGGGTTGGTTTCTTGGAGACCTCTCTTCTTGGACTGTAGATGGTCATGTTCTCCCTGTGTCTTCTCATGGTGTCTGTCTCCAGATTTCTTCTGGTAAGGACACCAGTCCTGTTAGATAAGGGCCCACTCTACTGATCCCATTTTAACTCGACCTCCTTTAAAGGCCTAGTCCCCAGATGCCACCACATTCTGAGGTTCTAGAAGGGCTCGGACTTCAACATATGGAATTAGAAGAGACACGATTGCTAAGAGAGGATTTGATTATATATAAAGAGAGGAAGAGGACATCAGAAGAGGCCAGTTTTCAGAAGCTAGAGGTCCCCAAAGGCTTAGGGTAAGCTAGAAAGAAAAGAGGAATAAAAGTGGACAATGCACTGTGGTCCTGGGCAAGAGGGCTATGCTGGTGTCATTTACTGGGAAGGTGAAAAGCCAGGAAGGAAAAAGTTGTCAGATACTGGGTAGAAAAAATGGAGCCCTGTGAAAGTGAGTGACTGGTGAGGAGAGAGAAGGCAGAAACCGGTGTATCTTGGAAACCAAAAGAGAAGAGCCCACATCAAGTTCTGTGGATTCTTGTTTCACATCTCTCAAACTTACCCTGAGTTCCATTTAAACTGGACCCCACACCACCCAGACATTAGTTCAGGGAGAGCCAGGCACTGGAGTCCTGGCTTCCACACGAGGCATAAAGGGACACATTGTCTGCAGATATGTGGAAACAATAATAAAACTCAGTTTGCTTTTTATTTTTATTTTTTATGTGCTGACAGTTCTGAACAATGTGGGTGATAAATTATTTCTCTCTGAAAAAAATGTATTGATCTAATTGTAAATAATTGGAGGTGGTTATATAAACTTCAAATGGCACATTTTATTGCATTTTTTTAGTAAGCAGTGTCCTTGGAAGTTGTAAAGAGAGATGTTCACATGGAACTGATTCTGTCTTGTGCCTGAGATTCCATCTTACTAAATGTTTTTTAAAGGGAAGGTGAAGGCAGGAATAAAGGTGAGCAGAGGCAGGCAGGCAGGAAGAGAGAGGAGGAAGAAGCATTTATTGTGTTTAGTTGTTCATCTTGGTTGTTCCCCGGCCCCAGGATGCGAACTCAGGACCTTGGAATGTATGTGGACTGTGCCAGCTGCTACTCCACCAGGCTGGCCTGTCTTACTAAACTTTTAACTTAAAAAAAAACCCAAAAAACCTTTTTACTGATGGGCAAGAACTAGTTTTCACTAGACACAACTCCTCTCATCAAAGTTCTCCACCCAGCTCCTGCCAGGGAGTGCATGTGCCTGTGGAGACATGACTCATAGATGACAGCATTGCCACCTCCAAATCCAGGTCCATTCTGACGGTACAAGTGTCACCTCACGTCAGGACCTGTCCCCTAAGTGGGGACCTAAGGAGCAGGATTTAAAATTAATAGTGCAGTGGCATAGAAAGTGCCCGTGTTTAAAAGTTCAGTGGAAAAACATGGTACAAAATTGATCGCATCTACTTAAAGAAGACAGCAGAAAAAGATATTAGAAGAAAATAAGACTACAAAGTGGGCAGGTGATTCACCGAGTGATTTCACTTTAAGTTTTTTCCTTCTTTAAACTCCTATACTTCTCACATACATTTTCTATAATATGTGTATAGAATATGTATAATTCTATAATATATGGCTAGACATGTTATTTTTATAAGCAGAGAAAATACACCTATATTTTTTAACCTTCCCAATTGGTACTACACCAATGTAGCAATTTTCTTTAACTTAATCAATGGAATAAACATTTTTAAATGACCCTCCCTTTGCTACGAAGTCCAAGGTCTTTCAGCCCTTACCAGTGTAAGGGCAAGATCTAATTTACAGGAGCAAAAGCTTAGGGTCCTGGCAGGAGCTGGGTGGAGAACTTTGATGAGAGTGGGTTTGAGCCCCACAGCCTCAGGGAGACCCCTACCTGTCTGGGTTCCTGTCACTCTGGCCCTTTAAGGAGGGCGACGGAACTCTCTAAGGCAGTGGTCTCCTGGAAACAGAGGAGCAACAAACTCAGCAGAGATTTGGAGGGCACAGTGGGGACCCTCTGGGGGTGGTGGTGGCACATCAGGAGGGCAATCAGGTAGAGCAGGGACTGGGTGGGTAGGACTTCTTTCTTCCCCTGGACATCCACACCCTCCCCCCATCTCTTGGTAACACTCCTTTTCTGGGTCAGCTTTTCTCTTTAAACTTTATCCACTCTCTGTGTCTCCCTCTCCACTCTCCCTCCATGGCCTCTGCTCCAGGACAGCTCTCAGTTCTGGAATTAACTCTGGCTTCTTAGAGTTTCTTTGTTGATTTTCCTGAATTTTTAGGTGAAAAAAAAATCAAATATTCTGTAAACAATAATCACTTGATCTCATCATATTCCAAACTTTTTACTTTTATTTCTTTCTTTAGCCCAATTGATTTTCCTAGTACTTTTGGGAGAATGGTGAATAACAGAGGATTAGTAGATATCTCTGTCTTAGCTCGAAATTAATATGGTATCTTTCATGTTTCCCATTGAGTTCGATATGGCACTTTAACTACTTCTTTCAGATCCTTAAATGCATTTGTATATGTTCCGAAATAGCCAACGAGATCAGAGAGACATACCAGAGTTAAAGAGAATTTAGGAGGAATTTATTAGCTGGCTACCATATGGAGTAAAACAGACTCAAATCATAAAGTCCTGAACCAAGACAGTGCAGGGTATTTATAACCTAGTGTTGTTTTTGTAAGTGGTTACATAAGTAGAGGTCCCACCCTAAACATAAGTGGTTACAAGAGTAGAGGTCCCTCTCTAAACCTAAGTGGTTACAAGAGTAGAGGTCCCACCCTAAACATAAGTGGTTACAAGAGAAGCCCAGCAAAAAATGAATTTTCTCTAGTTCCTTGCTTCATATAGTGTTGGTCTAGGTGTGAATTTAGTAAAGAATATATGATGATATTTTGCTGTTGGATCAGTTTCAATATTTGAAATATTACTGAACCATCCAATTTTTGTTTTAACTACAAAAAAATTTCAGTGTTTTTTCTATAATATCCTTTTGACAGATTTTAAGTCTTTTGTGTGCAATATTTTGCTATATGGTCAGTGTTTCCTTATTAACCAATACCCCAAACTTCTACTAGTTACTTAGGAAAAAATCCTACCTGTTGACTTTGCTGCAGTTGTCTTTCCTACACATGGTGAATGAATTCTGGGGTTCCTGTCCTAGTCAATTGTGTTTTTAAAAAAAAAGCAACAAAAAACCTTTGTTTTTGCATTCTCTTTTCAAGATTTAGAATATTTGCATCCCATTTTCTTGCTGTGCTTATTTTAGTTTAATTAAATGTTTAAGTAAATTAAATGTTTGTTACAAAGCATTGTTGTTCTTGACATTTCAGTTTGTGAGTCATCGTTTTTATTCATTTGGATAATGTCTTCTTGTACCTTCCCAGGAAGGATAATGAATGTTAAAGTACAACTTAAAAATATTGAACAAATTGTATAACTGACAAGTGCACTAAAGTACAGTTATTATATTATCAATGAGCAAAGGCCAAGAGAATGAGACAGAAGAAAGGAAGGAAGGAAGAGAGGAAGGAGGGGGAGAGAGAGAGAGAGAGAGAGAGAGAGAGAGAGAGAGAGAGAGAGAGAGAGAGAGAGAGAGTAGAAAAGAGAAGTGGGCCCTGCTGGCCTACTGGACAAGGCTACCAGATGTAGTCCACATAAATCTTAAACACTTGTGTTTGAGTCCCTAAGCCGGGTGGAATAACTAATATGAACAACCAAATGAAAAACATGCTTCCTCCTCTTTCTTCCTCTCTGTCTCTGCTTTCCTTCATTCCTACCCATACCTTCTCTTTAGGAAGGAAGGAAGGGAGGGAGGGAGGGAGGAAGGAAGACATACAAGAAAAGGAAAGAAATGGAAGAAGGAAAGGGGAAAAAGGTGCCACTCTTGTAGGAAGAGTGGATTTTGTGTTTCAGATTAATTGAGGCTCTCAGAGAGACCAGTCTTGACCATCTATTCTGGAATAGATCAATTAGGTCATTACAGAAAACCACATCAGTTATTTGTGGGTTTTCTAAAAAGTCTGGAGATATGTTGGACCGGTGACAAGCTGTCTCTAAGTTGTGTCTGCCAGCATCTTGGCATTTCCATCTTGAATGGCCAGGACGGCACTGTTTCCCTCAGCAAAGTTTCTGGGAGAGCTGGACTCCCAGAGTCATCGAAGGTTTGAAACATCTTCCTATTGTCATCACAATCAAGAATTTTCTGGACTTAACATTTTCCTTTGAAATTCTACAGATACTGTGCCTTTATCTTCTGGAACGTGAGTTGACTGATACTTGCAAGCCACTTGGTTTTTTTCCCCTCTTTGTATTCTGCCTAGATCATTTGGCTGTCGTCTTGTCGTTGTTGTACATGATTTGTACCAGCTGTTGATGTATTTATATTTTTACTTTTTCTGGAATAGAGTAAACCACTGAAATCTATAGACACATGTTTTCTTTTGTTTCAACAATATATTGTTGCATTTAAAAATATTTTTCTTGTTTTGTTTTCTTCCTAAGGCATGCTACTTATCTATATGTTAGATCAACAGCGCATGCCTCCACATTTGTATTTTATTTAACTGTTTTATCTCTTTGCTTTTCTTTAAATTCCATGTCATTTGTGCAGTTTTTCTTTTTTCTTTTAAGAGAGGAAGGAATATTTAGGAAGCATTTTTTTTTTTTTTTTTTAAGAAAAGAAGGAAAAAAGGAGAGGAGGTAAAGAACTTTGAAAATTTGTTTGTCTATTTATTTTTAAATTAGTAGTTGTTCCCTTTGGCCCTAGGTCACAAACCTGGGTCCTTGGGTTTTATGCCCCAGACACCTCCTTAGCACCCCAGGGCATGCCTTTGTAGAGTTTTTCTTATGAAATTGACTTTCCAGTCACAAAAATTTTTTTTAAGGAAAGGTACAGGCAGGACAGAGGGTGAATAGTCTGGAAGAGAGAGGAGGAAGAAACATTTATTTTACTTAGTTGTTCCCCCTAGGTCCTTGGGATGTGTAAGGACTGCATCCAGTGACCTTATCTGTTATACCACCGGGGGCTAACAAAAGAGTTCTTGTATTTAGATTTTAAGTTAGTTAATGAAAGTAGTGCATTGAAAAATATAGTTTTCATTGTTTTAATTACAGTTTCTAAATATTATAATTTTATTTATATGTTTAACATATATAGAAAATGAAACAACTTTGATAAAGTCAAAATGACAAATCTATTTTCCTTAAACACGTAGTCCCAGTTTTACTTATATTTTTAAGTTATCAAACATTTTATTTGCAGTTATAAATTTAATTTTTATTTTTATTAATTATTGGTCAATTAAATTTTTATCAGAACATTGTGGAGTCACATGCAATTACAAGAAGTGATACAGATTGGTACTGGTACCTTTACACATCTTCCCCCAAGGGTAACATCTTACAAACAACATCACAACCAAAATACTGACAAGAATGTACTCTATCTTTTTAATATTTTCTTCTTTCCACTTGTGCTCATTTGTGTGTATTTAGTCCACATAACCATATCACAGGTGTAGTTCCTCTATCTACCTCCACCGTCAAGACACAGAACACAAGGTTTCCGGCTATTGCTGTTTTAGTTACGCCCACTTCCCTCCCTCCTCCTCTCCCTGCCATTAATCTTTACCCCACTTTTGTCTTTTCATAAAGGTTATATAAACGGAATAGACTAGTTTTCAAGGTAAAGATGCAGGTAAAATGAAGGCAAGTAGGCAAGCAGGCAGGAAGAGGAGCGCTTGATTTGACTGAGTTCATCTTGGTTGCTCCCGCTGACTCGGGTCTTGAATCAGGGACCCTGCGCTGTATGAGGACGCGTCTGACGCTCTGGCTCAGCTGCGAGGACGCGCTGCTGAAGCACCTTTTCAGGGTTAGACTTATCCACTAAGTTGTCACATATAGTATGTGTGTAAAGTTGTTTATTGTGTTTTCTTATGCTTTTGTGATTGTCCCATTTATTTGTCATTGGTAATTTGTGCCTTCTCTGTTTTTTCCATGTTCTTATATGTGGTTTATCAACTGTATTAAATTTTTCAAGGAACCAGCTCTTTGTATTATTTATTTTTCTAATTTATTTTCAATTTTATGAATTTCTTTCTTGTTTAATATTTTGATCCTTCTATATTCTTTGGGTATATTTCACTCTTCTTTTTCTTTTGGTTTGTGACTTTTCCTTTTTCTCTATTATATGCATCTACTGCTATGAATTTCTGTCTCAGCACAATCTATCTGTGTTCAACAATTTTGAATGTTCTATTCCTAATCATTCCATGCAATGTATTTTTAAAATCTTCAGAATTTCTTCTTTGACTCAGGGGTTATTTAGAAGTGTGTTATTTAGTTTCCAAATGTTTGGAGATTTCTCCACTAGCTTTCTATTGTTTATCTCCAGGTTGATTCCATTGTAAGAGAACACACTTTGTATGATTTCAATCCATTTAAATTTGTTGAAGTTTGTTTTAAGGTCTGGAATATGGTCTTTCTTGGAATATGTCCCATGGGTACTTAAAATATGTTATATTCTGCTTTTATTGGGTGAAATTATCTATACATTTTTTTGATCCTGTTGATTAATGGTGTTGAGTTCTTCTACATTACTTCTGATTCTCTGTCTAGTTCTATCAGTTGTTGACAAAGAGAGATGTAAAAGTAATTGTGGGTTTATTTATTACCCCTTTCAGTTCTGAGTTTTTATTTTACATATTTTTTTCAGTTCTTTGGCCTTATGTTTATACATTTTGGATTACTGTGTCTTCTTGGTGAATTGACCCTTTTATCATTATATACTGTCCTTTTCTGTTTAGGTAATTGTTTTTCCTCTGAAGTCTACATTATCTGATAGAAATATAGCCAAACCTTCTTTCCTTGACTAAATATTTCATGATAGATCTTTTTACATTCATTTACTTTCAACATGCCTAGATGGTTTTGAAGTAAGCTTCTTGCAGACAGATATAGATGAATCATTTTTACACCAATCTCTACCTTTTAATTGGTATATATAGAACTTTCATATTTAGTGTAACTATTGATATGTTAAGGTGAAGTCTGTTACTTTAGTTTGTGTCTTTTGTTTGTTCTGTCATCTCTTTTCTTTTCCTTGCCATCTGGAGGTTACTTAAATTTTATAAAGATTTTTCCCATTACAGAATATATTTATTTAGAATTTTCTCTAAGTTTCTCTAAGTATTACATAACTTATTGTTGTCTTCTGGTGTTGTTATGTTACCAGTTTGAATGAAGTGTAAAAACCTTATCTCTCTTTATAGTCTTCTTGTACGTTAGGACCACATCAGTGTTATAGTTTTTGCTTCAGCCATAATCTAGAAGATTCAAGTTGAAAAGAAAGTCTTTATATTACTTATATTTTTTGCTCACTGTGGTATTTTTTTCCTTCCTGATGCTCCAAGATTCTTTCTTCTATTATTTCATTTATGTTTAGAGAACTGTTTTAGCCATTCTTTTAGGTTAGGTCTCCTAGCAACAATTTCTCTTACTCTTCCGTCATGTGAGAATGTCTTAATTTCTTCCTTACTTCTGAGGTATATTTCACTGGTTTTAGGATTCTAGGTTACAAGTCCTTTCTTTCAGCACATGAAAAAAGGTTTGTCACTTCTTCCTGTCCTTCTGCTTTCTGATGAGAAATCCATTATCATTCAATTAACTTTTTCCTCTAGGTAAGATTTTTTTCCCCTGCTGCCTTTAACATATTTTACTTTTCATTTTTAGAAATTTAAAAATAACATGCCTTGGCCTGGATTTCCTTGATTTTGTTATTTTTTTCTTTTTCTTTTTGAATCTGTTGGTTTCTCTTTCCAAGTTTGGGAGATTTTCAGTCATTTTTTCCTTGAGTACTTTTTCAGCCTCACTTTTCTCCTTTTTCAGGGATTTCAGTGATCAGAACTTTGGCTCTTTTTGTTATTGTCTCACAGATCCCTTAGTCTATCATTTTTTGTTTTCAGCCATTTTTCTTTCTGCTGTTTGGATTGGGTGATTTCTATTATTCTGTCTTCCAACTCACAGATTGTTTCCCTTCCATTCTACTATTGAGCTTTTAATTTCAGTTATTATATTTCTCAAAGCTAAAATTTCCTTTGGGTATTATCTATGCCATTGCTGAGGCTATTCAGTCAATTCAAGTGTGTTCATAATTGTGTTTCTAACATGCTACTTAAAAATATTTATTAGATAATTTAACATTTCTGGAAACTCAGTGTTGTCATCTATTACTGACTATTGGTGCACATTAAGATCGTCCTAATTATTAGTATTATGAGCTGTTTTTTAAATTGATGATATTTATTATCTCTTTTGCTTACACTGCTACATTCACTTTTGAATATTGACATTATATGTCAACCTACATTTCACTCCACACCCTCCACCAGAGTTCCAGCTTCCTTTACCTCCTCCTGTCCCCCTCTGTCCTTCCCTCCTGCCTCCCACTGCCCTGGCCATCATTGTCTTGTGTTCTGAGAATTTTCACTGGGGTTTATCTATTTGTTTCTTTTCATTATATTCCACACATGAGTGAAACCACCCAGTGTTCCTCTTTTGCTTTCTGATTTATTTCACTTATCCGATTCCTACCACTTCCGTCCAGATTGTTACAAAGGGCACAATTTCTTTCTTTCTTTCTTTTTTAAGTAGCTGCATAGAATTCCATTGAGTATATATACCACAGCTTCTTTATCCAGTCACCTGTTGTTGGGCATTTAGGCTTTTCCACGTCCTGGCTCTTGTGAACTGTGCTTCTATGAACATCGGGGTGGAGACATTTTTTATGATTAGAGATTTTGAATCCTTTGGGTATATGTCCAAGAATGGGATTGCTCCATCTCTGTTTGTTTGAAGAATTTCCATACTGTTCTCCAAAGACATTGTAACAGTTTACATTCCCACCAGCAGTGTAGGAGTGTCCCCTTTTCTCCACATCCCCTTCAATACCTGCTATTTCCAATTTTCTTGATATAGGCCATTCTCACTGGTGTAAGGTGGTATCTCGTTGTAGTTTTTATTTGCATTTCTCTGATGATAAGTGATGTGAAACATATTTTCATGTATCTGTAGGCCATCTGTGTGTCTTCTTTAGATAGGTGTCTATTCAGTTCTTTTGCCCATTTTTTGAGTGTGTCATTTACTTTTTTATTGTTGAGGTGCATGAGCTCTTTATATATTTTGGAGGTTAAGGTCTTATCTGATGTATGTTGTGTGAATATCTTCTCCAATTCTGTGTGTTATCTTTTTGTCTTAGTAGTGGGTTCTTTTTCTGTGCTGAAGCTCTTCACTGTGATGGAGTCCCAATTGCTTAGTTTTGCTTTGGCCTCTTTTGCCATAGCTGTTCCTTCTCCAAAGATCTCTTTGAGCTTGAAGTCATGGAGTGCTTTTCCCACATTGTCTTCTAAGTATTTTATGGTTTTGGGTCTTACGTCCAGGTCTTTGGTTCATCTTGAGTTAACTTTTGTGTTTCGGCAAGTGACGTTTGACTGAAGCCTGGACATTTTGGGTGTTAGGAGACTCTGGATCTTACTATAGCTTTGTTTTAGTTGTCTCTCTCTGACACCACTCCTGCAGAGGAATGCAGGGCATTGGCTTGTGACTGCTGGTCAGAGTGGAAGTTCTCTTTGTTACAGTTAGGTGGGATTTAAAGTCCAAGTTCTACATTAACCTTTGCTAATACTTGAGCTGGGGGCTCCTCATTACTGTTGGGTGGACTTCGGATTTAGTTTTCCATTAAGGCTCCATGGACACTTTCTGGCTGGGTGGTGTAGACACATGTGTCCTCCAGTGGCACCATGGGAATGTGGTGGCCTCTTGCTCCGTGGCCTTGCTGCCTATAGGACCTCCTCTTACGTGACTCCAGTTGCGGGGGAGGTGGAAGCAGGGGCTCATGACTGCCTGGATAGCTTAGAAGTCCCAGCTTCCTCTTGTCCTCTGACGCCATCTTGGTGGGTGGGCTGTGGCACTTCATTTATGGCCCAATGAGTGTGCAATCCAGGCTCCTACTTGCCTTTGCTGACGTGTGCAAGGATGGTATTTGGCTGGGGTAACGCAGTTACTGTCTCAAAATATTCATCTGGCAGGGTACTCTTTTCTGGTTCTTTGGTTAGATAAGATTTAAAAAGAAGGCTTCTGTTGGTTTTTGTCTGTGTTCGTCTGTGTTTGGGGTGCTGATTCCTTCAATCTCCAAGTCTGGGAATTTGAGGCATAAAGAAAATCCAGGGAGCTTACCACTTCGTTGTTCTTTGGACCCCAAATCCCCAACTGGTCTGCCTTTTCCTCTCCGCCCTCCAGTGTTGAGTCTTAGGTTTGTTTCACATACGACAGCTATGGTGTTAGTTATATTTAGCAGAAGGACTAAGAATAGGAAAAGTCAATCTGCTTGATCTCACCAGAAGTTCTGATTTTCTTCTGCATGTCGAGTGGGTGACCCAGCAAGCTCATGTGTTATATTGAAACAATACTTGTTGATGTTAAAATATAAATACTATTTACAAACTTAGCCAAATGCTCTTATATCTGCCCATTTAAAATTGTAAGTCTCAGATCTATTTCACTGTTTAAGCTGGAATTACCACCTAATGTGTTAGATTCTCTAATGTGCCCAAATCATGTCAACATTGCGAGGACTTTCAATAACGAACACAAACTGGATATTTTTGAACTTCCCCTTACACACGAAAGAACAATTGGTCATGTGAGGCAAACTGAGGTTACTAGGTTGACAATTCAATGCCTGTGTTAGTGTTTCAGGCCGGGTGAAGGTGCTTAGAGTGAGGAGATTTGACTGAGGGACACAGACTTCAGAGTGGCAGGGTCTCTGGTGCTGTCACCCGTGGCAAAGATAGGTATCCTGGGATGTGGTTTAGGGTCACTGTGGAGTAGGGGACTGGCCCTCTAGATGATTTACAGCCCCAAGTCCCCTGGGTTCAATCATTTCGTAATTGTTCAATCATACCTCCTGTTTCAGGTAAAATTTTACAGCACACACCTATCATGAGTCTCCAACTGACTGGACTCATCCAACTTATTTAATTCCTGCCTCCTTTGTCTGGCTACTGGCTGGCATTCAGACAACATCAAGGACATGCTAAAGATGGAGAGCCTTGCTCCTGTGCTTTGGAGCACGGGTGTGGCGATTGGGCTGGATCTGAAGTTGTGAGTTCTGACTCTGCACTTTGTAGCTGGCGCTCTTGGCTAAATCTCAGTGTATTCCCCTACAATCATTTCCACTGAAAGGACGAAAAGATGAAAATGAATGCAGTTCATACGACAAGTTTTATGGAGCTGGTAGTCATCTTCATTTTCATAAGCCTTACTCCGTTTAGCTGATTTGTTTTCAGCATTGTTCATTCTTTTTTGTTACTTCTGCGAACATGATTCCTTCTTTTTCATCGTTCCATGGCTGACAGTTCTCCATCTAAATATGCTGATTGACATCGGAATTATGACATAGAAATCGACCTGATTTGACTTCCTGGAGAATGTGAAATTTATTAACTGAACATTTCTTCTTTCCTCAAAAGAATCTTACAATATGCTCACATTCTTTTTTCTGCTATGTGTTTTCTCCTCTCCCCTCCTCCGTATTATTAATTTTTGCTATAGAGAGTCTGTGTATATACTTTGTGCTTTTTGTTCTGTTTTCTCACTTCTGAACATGAAACCATTCTATTTTCACCTGCTACTTGTTTCAAAGTAGTGTGGGGAGAGACACTTTGATTCCCTCCCCAACAATGTGGACCTCCCTTCATAAGCTCCACTCACAGTGGAAGCTTAAGTAACAATGTGGAAAGAAGTAAGTTGAAAAAAACTTGATTTATTTATTTCAGAGTCGGGTTTGAACATCAACCTGGCAGGCAGAGCCAGGGTAAAGTCTGGTTGTTGGAGTCTTATCTTTGTGGAAACCGAACCGAGTGTTTATTTGCTAGTGAGAAAGCAGGTGGCATATACTAGAATGAATTCATCAGTCAGTCTCCAAGTGGGTTTGAAGCAGGCATCTGGTTACTTCCTGACATGCTCAGATGAAGATAAGCTAGGAGACTGCACTTGCATTGTGCATATGTGTGAGAAATGCCAAGACTTGATCTTAGGATTTTTATCTTTGAAAGGAGGCTTTTTTTCTGCACAGTTTGGGGTCACGCTCATACTTAAGTGATCTGGCAGTCTACTCGTTTACTCTTCCCATTTCAGGAAGAGACAGCTGCTCTGTTGAGGAAGCTGGGCCTTGCTTTCTGGAAAGCATGCATGTTCCTCCCAGGTCATCTTTGGTCCATAGCTGCTAACTGGCTCACTTCTCAGACTTCCACCCCCAGTCAATGAATCCTGATGAGCTCAAACAGTGCCGTACATGACTGCTTAGCATTCTCTCCAGGCCTGGGCCCACCTTCACTAAGCTGGAGGTGGGGTGGGGGACTGGCAGGGTCAACATTAAATGTTTCTCACCTGTTTTTCCTGCTGCCCTCTCATCCTAACTCCCGCCCCAAGCTGGATGCCCTTTCAGGCTGGGGAAGAAGAGCTGTCAGAATGTCCTCTCACCCCATACCCATGACATGACTCATGACAGCTGTCTGAGTTCTCTCCGCACTTGTTTTTATCTTCATTCTGGGTCCTTTTTAATCTTTCTTCCCTCTCTCTTCCTTTCCCTTCTCCCTCTTCCTTCTTCAAGGACAGGTGCAGGCAGAAATGAAAGCGAGTAAGCAGACAGGCAGAGAGAAGGGAAAGAAGCATTTTTTATTTTGTTTTTATTTGCTTCTTCATCTTGGTGGTTCTCCCTGGCCCTGGGACACAAACCCCCAGTCCTTGCAATGTATGTGGACCTTGGCTGGCTGGAGCCCACAGACCTGATATTCCACTATGGTGTACCAAGTTTTTAAAAATACCATTTTTTAAAGAAGAAGGAAGGTAGGCAGGCAGCAGGTAGGCAGGGAGTCAGAGAAGAAGCATTTTATTTATTTAGTTGTTCATTCTTTAGTTGTCCCTGCTAACCCAGCCCAGATCTCCATCCTGGGTCCTTGAGCTGAATGTGGACTGCATCCTAAACACGGGCTTAATCCCTAGGCCATCAAGCTGCACCATCCTTTTTATTCTTGAAGAAATATCTGTAAAGATCATTTTTGTAGATATGATAAAATTCATTCATCTTTTTAAGAAATACTCTGGGAAAAACTGCAAGAGAGCAAAATACATTTCAATCTTTTTTTCTTTTCTGTTCCCAGGACTCTTCTCTTAGTTGGTTTTTTGAGGTGCACTGCCCCCCTGACCCTGCCTCTATCCTCTGCAGGACCCGCTCAGACTGTCCCACCCCCGTACTCACATGAGGGTCTTATGCACCGTTGGCTCAAGACCTTGCCTTGCTCTGGGATTCTGGATTCAGAATAATCAAAAGCTTACTTACCCTGGTTTCCCAGACCATCTCACAGGCCCTGCCATGGCAAGAATTTAAATTCCCACTTAAGGTGGGTGCTGAGATATTTCTGGATGTCTCAGGGTGGTACAGTTCGTCGGCTTGCACATGACCATACTAGTGGCTGTTGTTCCTTGTTAGTGATCCCTTAGTGTGAGATGGACCTCTTTGCAGATTCTATCAGTGAAGGTGAAGAAAGGGACAAGTGGTACTCAGGCATTTCCTTTCTCCTTATTCCTGTTATGTTCCTAGGAAGAGGAATAGTGAACTGGAAAATCAGGCACCTTCACGCCCTACCGTGTAGTAGTCACTCAAAAGTATTGGCTTAACTTAATCGATCCCTGGGGACACGTCTGCTTGCTCTTCTGGGAAAAACCTGCAGGGACACGCCCCTCTGCGCTTTCTGCGATGCCACCCCCCGGCCGCACAGTGGCGCTGCGGCGCCGCCGAGGCCCGGGAGATCTCGCGCACGCCGGGCGCGCGGACTTCTGGGACCCTCAGAGCGGCGGCGACGCGCGGGGCGGCCGCGGTGAGTGAGGCGGCGGACGTGGGGACGGGTGGTCCGGCCTCCCTCCAGCCTCGCGCCCCTGTCCTCCGGCCTCCGCTCCCCGGCTGGGGAGGGCCGACGGCGCCCGCGGAGCAGGCTCGGGGCGCCCCGGGGCCTGACAGCCGTGAGCCGGCGCGGCAGCCGCGCGGAGCTCTGGATGCGCGGTGCCGGGGAAGAGCGCTCGAAGGGACCCGGAGGCCTTTCCTTGCCCGGAAAGGTGGCTGACTTGCCCGGGGACCTGGCTGGTCCCGTCCCCACCTCTGCGCCAGCCTCACTTGTCAAGAGAACTTGGTCGCGATAGTGTCTAAATCCCTTTCTGCGGCGGCTTTGCGGGCTTAGGGTGGGCCCAGGGGCGGTGCGCTGATCCGGGCCGTCGGTCGGTCTGCCCGCAGGCTCTCCCACCTGTCACCCTGGCCCTTCTCTGCTTGGACGGCGTCTTCCTCTCCTCGGCCGAGAATGACTTTGTGCACCGGGTCCAGGAGGAACTGGACCGCTTCCTACTGCAGAAGCAGCTGTCAAAGTAAGCAGCGGCGTGGGTCTAGGTGCTCGTGCCGCCTCTGCCCGCTTCGCGGCTGGAAGGGCGGGGCTCGCCCCCAGCCACCAGGCCCCCTCCCCGGCGTGCATTGAGGCACCTGGCCCGCAGCCGACTCTAACCGTGACGTTTAGCTTTGTCTGTTATCTGAACTCTCCCTACTGCAGCTTTCTTCTCTCTCCTTCCCTCTCTCTCCCCCTTTCTCCC